>JAFMSR010000014.1:37258984-37263984 GCA_022818135.1 Saxidomus purpurata
TCGCCCATAAGTAATTCTTTTTTACAAATCATATTTATACACAGATCTTACATGTACCCTGTCTAAAAATGTAAACCATATTTATTTACATGGAACATACAATGCTATATACAATTGCCGTTAAGTTGATACCTGCTTCAAATAGTGAGCTATGCACGTTAAGCTCCAATTTCTAATGTAACTGGCTTACTGGCAGAACGAATTGTCAGCAATAACATATACAGCATTTCTCAGGCACAACATTCACAGTGTACGAACTCAGACTGTATCAAACCGAAAGTCGCCACCGAATATGCATACAGTAACTTTTTTCAAGTTTACTGTGCAATTTTATTTGAAGTTTTCAAGTAGAAATAGAAAGAGTACAGTAAGAATTTCAATTTTATTTGATACAGAGTTAATACCATGTATCAGGAAATATCAAAGTTTATGTTTTACATCGTTTATTTTTTTGAAAACATAGGAAAGAATTGTTGAAAATAGTTCAGCTGTTCTAAAATTGCTATATTTTGTCAATTTATCTCTTCTCAACATTGTTAAGCGAACTTTAGTAGCCACCACCCGCTACAACGATGTCTTATCCGTAGATAAGTTTCAACATTGCCGTCCATTTATTGCAGTTCTTTTTTGCGGTACGTGACTGTATGCCTATTCGCTAAGACACTGTATGCAAATCGCAAACCGTTATAAAATGACTGTATGCATATTCGCATATACGTCGATTTTATATTTCCAGTTATTTCAGGTACCAATGGCTGACTGGCAGTGCTATTATTGAAATTTGACCTCAACATCGTTTAGTGATATCATCAACCACTCCATTACATTTCCCGCTAACAGCATTCTAAAAATCAAAATATGATAAACATGCGATAATCACTGTGTTTATTCTATCACAACTGAATTTTACTTGGGTTGCAAAATATTGAAGACTAAATTTATATAAAATTTGTGAAACTTCTTCTTGGGCAATGAGTTCGGGTCCTTGCTCGGTCAATTCTTTTATCGCTATGAACAAGGTTATTTTTGCTTAAATATCTCATAATCGAATGTTTCATGACATGTTTCGACGACAGAAGATGATAATATATGACTCAATCATATACATTTCATTTACTAAAGAATGCCCCAAACAACAACAAAGAAATGTAATAAATGTACATGTATATAATTACAATAACTCTAGCAGTACAGCTCCTTTCGAATACAGCTGGCACCTCCGCGGGGAGCTGTTTTCGGTGCACATTAGCGATTACAGCTCCGTTTGTATAGCGGAGCTTTATTCGAAGCAAAGCATATGCCAATTCGACTGAATCTCCCTATGTTTGCTTTATTAGAATATATAAAGAACCATGATCCCTTTGTTGAAAATGTCCACAGATAGATATAAGGAACGGTAGGAACCTTAATTGCCTAAAACATCTAACACATGCTCAATATACTACATGTTCCATCTATTCCGTCCGTCTATTTGTCCCACCATCTGTCTGTTGTCCTATCCTTTATGTAGCTTTATCTGTCCGTCTGTCCGGCCGTACACCATGATGTGTAAATAAGCTCCAATCCGACAAAAAAAGTTTTGCTTTATATGTTATCGTCATATGAAAATAATGATGAATTATTGAAAAAGATTTTTTTTTCAATATCAGCAAAACAGTAATTAAACTTCATAATTTCATTCAACTGTCCGACCAACCAGTGCGGACAATAATACATACAGCCCATGACTAAGTACTGCATCCTGAATAGTGGTATAGATCCTTGTTATTTTATAATAAATTCTTTACCGCGTATTTGTATAAAGGAATGATACGTCTATGTTGCAAACGGTCACTGGGGTGCTCTGTACGAAAAAAGATACAAGAACCCCGATTACAGCTCCCATTTGATTAGGGGAAATGCATTCGTTGGGGAGCTGTATTCGTTAATGTGTACCGAATATAGCTCACGATGGAGCTGTATTCGAAAGAAGCTGTATCTGGTGTTACAGTACACTTTAAACTGCCTTTTAAAATTCATACCATGTTGGGAAGAAGGGACGAGATAAAATTCATTTAACGAAATGTTATCATAATAAAGTTAAAAAGAAGATATTTTCGATCTTTATATGAAAGAAAATAAATCATCTACAAAGTATTTGATGATTGGCAATACTCGCTACCAACAGAGCCATTCAATAATGCAACGTACGGCAAGTCAATTATGTTTCATAACAATCCCTGTACACGCTAATACTTTTAAGTTGCCAACAGGCTTCATTCATAAACGGTTACCATATTTATTCCGGTACTCTTCAATCGATTGCGTATTTTACTCCCTCAAATAATAGGAAGAGTCATAGTAAGCTAATATATACACAGGTCCATTGTTGAAACATTTTGATAACTTTGAAACCAAAATTAGTAGCGGAAGCAAGAATTGCGCTTTTAAATCAATATTAGATCTATATTTGTTGCGTTCTGTGCAATTATTGTACAGTGGTTTTACGATTATCATACAGTAAACACTTTTGTATTTGCGAATATGCATACAGTGTATATCTTTAATGCTTGTAAATACCGACAGTATTTTGACACATTCCTTACGTTTTAACTAGTAACTAAGACTCATTACATGAATGAATGACCGAACTGTAAACAACACTTCTGAGGCAAAGAACTCTCCATATCTTCCAAAATTAAACCATTTATATGACGAATGCTCTATGTTGCGCTAATGGTTAAGATTTCTTTTTCCAAATACATATATTATATATATTTTGAATATAACCACGTCTGACAATACCCACATCAAATATAACTATTTTACGATACAAAAAGTTAAATCACACTTACTATGCTGTCCCAATTCCTACTTAAAACTTGAAATAAAATTACACGTGGCGACTTCCGGTTTGATACAGTCGGAGTTCGTACACTGTGACATTGGTGGTTAGTGTTTTCCAATTGGAAGGAACAATTGGAAACGAATCCCACAGTAGGTGGAAACATTCTTATAAAAAAATCATAGGACATAGTTTTTAAAATGTTTTGACAAGTTAGTTGCTGCCAGTTGGTATTTTAAATATCAGAACTTATGGCAGCAGGGTCTTGATGCCCTATTTCCATTACAAGGTTCATCTTTTATTGGCGGCTGAAATTACTTTTTTATATTTCTAAAATGAAAATTTACAAAATGAAGAAACAACGAAGCACGATTACAAAACAGACACTCGTCCAACTATCTTAATAAATATAATATGTCTAATGCGTGAGTTAAATGTTAATTCTTATTACTGTCAAATGCATGTTACAATACATAATTGTTAAAATGATTAACATAAACACAAATAACTGGCTACATTTTAGTTACAACATAATATTTCAACCAACTCCCACAGACTGAAATACCTTCACACATACGCCCATGCTTTCCTGATTATATTACATATGGTCAAACATAAATGTATACAATGTACGCAACAATCCAAGAAATCAAAGAAAAGCAAAAGATACACTAAGTAAAAGTCTAAAATCACATTTACGGTCATATCATACACGGCTCAAAGATCACCGTAATTTTGCAATTTCTTTTTTGTAAATTAAATTTGATCTGTCATCTATAAATAGAGTTGCGTGACCTGACCTGTAAGGGTGTGAAACACAGGAGGCTTTGTTTTATTAGAATGTATCCTAGAAAAATAAGTTAGGACGGGGCATAATGGATGTTACAGTAATAGAAAAAAAAAAAAAAAAATTTTTTTTTAACATCCTTTTTTAAACAACTTTATTACCTTGGTGGGTAAAAAACTGTTTAAAAAGATAATCTTTAAAAAAAAGAGGCAATTTTTTAAAAAAAAAATGGAAAAAGATTTACATCATTGGTTTCATCCGGTCGCATGGCCACATGAGATTTAATTTTAACTCTTCTGTTTTGTTTTTGCGGGGGGGACAAATATAGGGGTCAGGTACGACCCTAAAGTAACCAATTGATACGTCATACTAAATGCATATAGGTGGAAGCATATAGTACCAAGCACTTGATGCCCACCCTCATATAAACCCACCTGACTCTTGGGTTAGACATGTCGAGCGATAAACGAATGTTAAGTCTACTTCGGAAGATAGAATAATATAATGTTGAAAAAATATTTGTACATTGTTACAAAATGTACATGTTACCTTTTTTTTTTTTTTTTTTTTTTTTTTTTTTTTTTTTTTTTTTGTGTTTTTTTTTTTTTTATTTGTTTTTTGTTTATGGGTGGGTGCAAGCAGAAATTGTGCACAGTATTCGGAAAAATGTTTTATATTGTTGAGTAAAGGGTGGGGGGGGGTGGGGGATTGGAACTTTACTATATACTAGGCTGCTTCGATGGCGTTGTTGTTTTTTTTTTTGGGGGGGGTGGGGGGGGGGGTTCTCTGCCTCAATTGCACAGGAGGCTTTGTTTTGTTTTTTTTTTTTTTTTTTTTTTTGGGGGGGGGGGGGTTTGGTTTTTTTTTTTTTTTCTCTTTTTTTTTTTTTTTTAGAACCCCCCCCCCCCCCCCGCGGGCGCCGGGGGGGGGGGGGGGGGGGGGGGCCCCCCCCCCCCCCCCTGGGCCGGGCCCCCCCCGGGCCCCCCAAAACCCCCAACCCTGTAAACAGTTCCTAGAAAAAAATAAAAGTTTTTTTATAATAGCATTTTCACCTGACCAGGCATTCAAAAATTTTTTGGATGTTACAAGTTAATAGCGAAAAGAAAGACAAAAGGTTTCATGTAACATCCATTGTTAAACAACTTTATTGACACTTCGGCCGTGTTACGCGATGCGCAACGTTTAAACGGTTGTTATTAAAAGTGTTTAAACCGACGCGAGTGAGTTTTAAAAAAGTACGTTTAACAACGTTGAAATGAACCCAAGTACGTATTTCTCGGTGTCGTGTTTTTCAGCACATATCAATTGAATTACCCCGTACATTTTCATCAAAGAATTTAAGCCGCATAAAGGCGAAAAAACGGTTCTAGGGGGGGGGGGGGGGGGGGG
>JAFMSR010000014.1:37271484-37441734 GCA_022818135.1 Saxidomus purpurata
TTGATACCAACACCTTCACTATGAATAAACTTGATGACAAAGTTTATCTTCTCTCGCCAAACTTTGTAAAGTTCCTATATCAAAACCACCCTTTGGATCACAAAGGACTTATTATTAGGACCTTTTTACTATATGAAACTGACCACTTTTAGGGCTTAATATCGAGGAGGGCGGTCTTAAATTCTTAATATCGGGTGGCTCTACCTGAACTTACCGTTGCTGAGTAGACTCGGTCTCCGTCTTCATTTCCTCAGCAATTTTTATAATCTGCCCAAATATTTCTTTCACAACCGCGGCGTTCTGTACATGAAATAAAGAAGCTAACATTGTATACACTGTGTTGCGATACTACTTTAAGCGAAATAGATTTAATCAAATATAACCTTTTCCATAACATGATTTAATGTGAAAATGCAGGTTATTTGTTCTATCGGGATGGTCTTTCTACGATTTTAAACATAGGGGCCACGATATCTCTATATCGATCACCAGAGTTCTGTTGGGCTGTCATATTTCTAATCCTCGCCATTGTATGGAGCGTTCCGGAGTCAACAGCCGTGGGTGTCTTTCTAGTGGGTGATTTCTAATGGTTTGTCATTTTTCTAGACAAACACCTCTTGTAGGAATATGGTAGGAAAAATATGTATGAAAATATGTTGAAATATAATCAATAGTTCAGAGAAGAAGATTTAACGAAGCGCTAGCTCCATCCCTAAGCTATCATGAGTTTAGCTAACCAAATGTCGCCTGTAGGAGTTTAATAGAGGATCACTAAAAACACATCTGGGTAGTTATTTCAAAATCTGATCAATAGCTTGTTGGAAGATAGTTTAAAATTAACTTTACAGACAAGCAAGGAAATCAACCTCGTCTATAGGGGTAAAGGCTTCAGACGATCCAACATGGCTCGAAGATACTTGGTCAGGTGACATTAGACGAACATCATCCATTCCTCTGAAAGTACTAGTATTCGAAATAGGACAAGCAGTTCCCAAGAAAGCATTTGAAGTTTTTGCTTTTGGGTGCCATGACAACCAGAATTCTGCAAGGATCCTCTTTATTTGAAGAAAACTGATAGAGGACCGTACAAGAATGACTGCTACAAACTTTCAAACTGATAAGCCCAGCAGTAAAATATTGGTTGAAGCAAACTGTTGACGACGCTGAAGCGCATGCGCATGACAACGGACACAGGTGATCATTTTACCTGTAGTTCAACGACAGCGTCCAGGATCATTGGAATCAGTGTGTTGACGATGTGGGCGGCTGTCACTGTAAACTTCTTCATCAGGCCAGACGTCATCAGGTGCTGGGTTCGAGCCGAGTGAGCAGTAAGTCTAACCTGTATTTGTAACAGATACTTATCAATTTACACTATTTAAAGTTTCGTTTTACAGGTGCAAGGTAAAGCATTCGAATGTAGTGCTACTATTACACGGTTAAAAATAGACATTCGAATGTAGTGCTACAGTCTCATGGTTAAAAATAGACATTGTAATGTAGTGCTACTATTACACGGTTAAAAATAGACATTCGAAAGTAGTGCTACAATCTCATGGTTAAAAATAGACATTGTAATGTAGTGCTTCTATCACACGGTTAAAAATAGACATGGTAATGCGGTACTGAAAGAAAAAGATTAGTAGGTACTGGGTAAACAACAAACACTCGAGTGTATTGTTGTCGCTAAGAGAGAAAAGCTAAAGAAGATGATAGGTATTGTACCCACCTCTTTTGCTTGTTCCGGATGATCAGCAAGTTTTAGGTATGCAAATTCCATAAAGTGCGCCACTTCACGTTGGACTGTGTACATCTCTAGTGTGGCGATAGTAGACAGAACCTGCTGTGTCTCTGGTGTAAGCTCCTAAACAAAACAACATTAGTAAATTTCTAGAAATTCGTTTCTATACAGACGAAGATAACAGCCACATTCTTCAGGAAAAATAAAGGCGTACAGACTTGAAAGTAACATGTGTAACAAGAACATCGAGCTTGCAAAATCTCCAAGGTAATAGTTACTGTATAGTACTTGTAATTCCTTAGAAACGCCATTTGTAAAGTCAGTATCAACCCTTTGTATATAATATTCATATGATCTGTGTGAGTTCCAGTTTTAAGCTCACCTGAGCTGGCTCAGGATTAGCTATTAGGATGGATGAATGTCGGTCGTCCGTCCACACTTAGTTCGTTATCACTCTAGTGGTCACATTTCTGCCTCAATTGTCACGAAACTTGGTCAGGATGTTGGTCCCAGTAATTACTCGGACGAGTTCGAATATGGGTCATCTCGGATGAAAAACTAGGTCACATGACCAAAAATAGAAAAATCTTGTTAAGGCTCTAGAGGCTACTGTTTCAGTCCAAATATCCTGGCAATTTGTCAGAAAGGTTGTTTGGTTGATTTCTAGCTCAAGTTTTAATATGGGTCACCTGGGGGTCAAAAACTAGGTCACACAGCCCAAATATGGAAAAACCTTGTTAACACTCTAGAGGTAACATTTTCAGCCCAAATATCCTGGAAATTTGTCAGAAAGGTTGTTTTGATGATTTCTAGCTCAAGTTCGAATATGGGTCATCTGGGGTCAAAAACTAGGTCACACAGCCCAAATATGGAAAAACCTTGTAAACACTCTAGATGTTACATTTTCTGCCCAGATATCCTTGAAATTTGTCATAAAGGTTGTTTCGATGATTTCTAGCTCAAGTTCGAATATGGGTCATCTGGGGTCAAAAACTAGGTCACACAGCCGAAATATGGAAAAACCTTGTTAACACTCTAGAGGTAACATTTTCAGCCCAAATATCCTGGAAATTTGTCGGAAAGGTTGTTTCTATGATTTCTAGCTCAAGTTCGAAAATGGGTCATCTGGAGTCAAAAACTAGGTCACAGAGTCCAAATGTGGAAAAACCTTGTTAACACTCCAGAGGTAACATTTTCAGCCCAAATATCCTGGAAATTTGTCAGAAAGGTTGTTTCAATGATTTCTAGCTCAAGTTCGAATATGGGTCATCTGAGGTCAAAAACTAGGTCACAGAGCCCAAATATGGAAAAGCCTTGTTAATACTCTAGAGGTAACATTTTCAGCCCAAATATCCTGGAAATTTGTCAGAAAGGTTGTTTTGATGATTTCTAGCTCAAGTTCGAATATGGGTTATCTTGGGTCAAAAACTAGGTCACAGAGCCCAAATGTGGAAAAACCTTGTTAACACTCTAGAGGTAACATTTTCAGCCCAAATATCCTGGAAATTTGTCAGAAAGGTTGTTTCGATGATTTCTAGCTCAAGTTCGAATATGGGTCATCTGGGGTCAAAAACTAGGTTACAGAGCCCAAATATGGAAAAGCCTTGTTAATACTCTAGAGGTAACATTTTCAGCCCAAATATCCTGGAAATTTGTCAGAAAGGTTGTTTCGATGATTTCTAGCTCAAGTTCGAATATGGGTCATCTTGGTCAAAAACTAGGTCACACAGCCCAAATATGGAAAAACCTTGTTAATACTCTAGAGGTAACATTTTCAGCCCAAATATCCTGGAAATTTGTCAGAAAGGTTGTTTCGATGATTTCTAGCTCAAGTTCGAATATGGGTCATCTTGGGTCAAAAACTAGGTCACAGAGCCCAAATGTGGAAAAACCTTGTTAACACTCTAGAGGTAACATTTTCAGCCCAAATATCCTGGAAATTTGTCAGAAAGGTTGTTTCGATGATTTCTAGCTCAAGTTTCAATATGGGTCATCTGGGGTCAAAAACTAGGTCACTGAGCCCAAATATGGAAAAGCCTTGTTTATACTCTACAGGTAACATTTTCAGCCCAAATATCCTGGAAATATGTCAGAAAGGTTGTTAAGATGATTTCTAGCTCAAGTTCGAATATGGGTTATCTTGGGTCAAAAACTAGGTCACAGAGCCCAAATATGGAAAAAACCTTGTTAACACTCTAGAGGTAACATTTTCAGCCCAAATATCCTGGAAATTTGTCAGAAAGGTTGTTTCGATGATTTCTAGCAACTTTGTTAAAAGCAGTTGTACTCGGGTGAGCGATAAAGGGCAATCATGGCCCTCTTGTTCAAGTATAGGCATACCGTAGGGACAGGAGGTGAGTATACATCCGAAGGTTTCTTTTCCGCGCATTCTTTTTCATTTGAACACTGACCAGGATTGACCTCCTCCTCCGATGACGTGCATAATGTGCAACTCGAGAGAAATAAAAGTACACAAACCTGGAAAGAGACAAAAACTGTATCATGTACAAGGTAGATATACGAGCAGCTAATTATGTCTACACTAACATGGTAAAATGGTAGTTGAGTGTTATGACTTTCTTAATTTTGGCCTATAGCAAACTACGGTTAATTCACGGCATCTCACATCTCAAATAAACGATGAATATCAAATGGTGTCCTTTTTCAGTGGCTTTAGCATATTAGCACATACAAGAGTCAATCAACCTTCGAAGGATAGGCCCTTTTTACAGAACGGATAGGTATCTTTCTTGTTGTTAAGTTTAATCAAAGTATTGAAATATTGATGGAAGCCGATTTCGAGAGATGTCGGCATGAGAAAACTGAGTCAGGATACGGCACTATTTTAGCAGTTTAATAGCCCATACTTCTCTAGTAAAAATTAAGTTTAATTAATTAAATATCCAGGGAACATTATTTGCATACAGAAGTTTCAAAACTGTTTCGTCATTTTATACATTATTTGATTTGATTTGATGAGAATTTTATCAAGGTCCGTCCCAAAGAGCATGTATGTTAGCTTAATATTGGGATGAGACCCCGGCATGTCTCCCGTCATGCCTAAAAGACAAAATTTTGAAGCCAAAAAATAGGAGAAATTTACCTGACTGCAATTCCAGCCAGTACAGCCAAAGGTCGAATTTGATTGGTTGCCAAAGAGTAATTTTATACATTAACTTTCAAGTTTCGTTTATATACTGAAATACTGGGTGTACTTGTCGTTCACATATGCTATACACTGAGGATGGCTTAAAAAATGTTATGAAACATTCCAGTACAAAATCATTGGTATTCACTGTCGTGAATGGGCACCGGTACGGTGTTTCCGTAGACCCGTACAGTCAACCAAGATGGCGAAGGAAAACGACCAAACAAGGTATGTGCCAGTTTAAGTCTCTGTAACTTCAGTCCAATTACGCTTAGAAGTGTATCTTTGACATTTACTGGCGTGGAAAGGGTTACAATTCTTGTTGCATATATTCTTACCGGTCCAAGTGCTAAATTTACACTGCAAATTACAGCCGAATGAGTCATTTCTAACCCGATGAAATTTGAATCGAGACTTGTTGCTGTTTTTGCATGAAAAGTGACACGAACGTAAAAGAATCAGCCAAACTTTAACAGAAACCTGTCATAAATGTATTATCCTTCATGAAACTGGCTAAATATCAGCTTTGATTTGCCACTGTTCGTTTTATTTTATTCTTGTACTTTCTCTTTCTACAACATACCGGTACGGTCAGCACGCACCGGTATCACTTTTCCGTAAAAAGTCACCAACGCAACGGTACAGTCATCGCTCACAATTGTAAACGGTACAGTCAACTTTTGATGTGAGGCTTTCTTTGTGGGATATAACTATTCTAGTTTGGGTTGTTTGTTCATTTTTTGCTCTTCCTTTTCAGATATTCTGTAACGGATGCGTCTTTTCACTTTATTGTACTTTTCAAATCATGATTAATCTGATACTATGATTTTGACAGGAAAAATATGTAAAAGTGCAGGCTTTTTGCAAATGTCATACTCATTAAAAAAATGTAGAAACACAATAACAAATAGCACATAGAGCAAATTCCATTATTCGAAAGAAATACCTTAATTTATTAACCCCGTTACATTTGGTGAAGTGGGGGCTGTATAAAATCATGTATACTCAGCAAAACTAGAAACGTCCCTGTTTTATAGCCGGTGAAGCTTTGTCTGTGTAGTTGCTACATGTTCAATGTACATGTATTTTAAACCCTGGCGATGTTCAGAATACGATCGTGTACAGTTTACCCGATACGCACGGTTTACATATCGGCCAGTAACCGGAACGGTCATTTGCACGTTTTGCATGTGCACTCTATACATGTAATCCATATGTTGATTCAGTTCATGTCGTACCATTCATGCGATAGGGGCTATTCTGAAAATTAAATTTTTTCTTTAATTTTTTACTGTTTTCGATATGCCACGGCTTTCCAGAAACGAGCGAAATCAGGCAATTGGGATGCTTGCGGGTGGGATGTCCGCCAGGGTAGTCGCGCGTCGGTTCGGGTGCTGTCGGAAGACGATTGATCGTCTTGTAGCCCTGTACCAGCAGACTGGGCCTGTTCACGACCGGCAGCGACCTGGTAGGCCTCGTGTAACGACGGCTAGAGCCGATCGTTTCATTACGTTGACGCACTTACGTCAACGTCAATTGGCAGCCACAGTCACTGCTAGGCAATACGGTGTCTCAGGGCAGACCATTCGCAACCGGTTGCGTCGTAACGCCCAACCAATCAGGGCACGCCGCCCGTACACTGATCAGATAATGACCCAACGTCAACGTGCTGCCAGGCTGTAATGGGCGCGACGTCATCTGAACTGGAGAAGGGCTGACTGGAACCGAGTTTTGTTCACCGATGAATCTCGGTTCACAGTTAGTCATGCTGACGGAAGATTACGGGTATACAGGCGTAAAAATGAAAGATTCGCCGATTGTTGCATTGTTGAGAAGAACAGGTTTGGGGGAGGAAGCGTAATGGTCTGGGGTGGGATCATGGGAAACCGAAAGACAGATCTGGTTGTTGTACAGGGCAACATTAATGCACAGCGTTATGTTGCAGACGTGCTAAATGCATATGCCTTACCATTTATTCGTCAGCATGGTCCTGGTGTAAAATTAATGCAGGACAATACCCGCCCTCATGTAGCCAGGGTCACCACTCAATTCTTGCAGCAAAACAATGTCAACGTCATGCCATTCCCCGGATCTCAACCCCATTGAGCACATATGGGATCAGCTGGGCCGCAAAGCACGACCTAACCATCACATTGAAAATGTTCGCGATCTTACACGGTCGTTACAACAGGAATGGAGGAATTTTGCCCAACGCACTGGTATTGCGTTACGTTACGTCGATGCGGCGTAGGATCATTGCATGCATTCATGCAAATGGTGGCCACACTCGGTACTAACGAGATTTACTGGATGTGCCACATTTCTTATTGAAATTCCATCTCTAAACATTCAATAACAACTTTCTGAGTTTTTGTGATTTTTGATTTTGACCCGTAACTCTCTTGACCGGTTATCTCTCGAAAAGTTAACAAGATAGCCAGATGCAATTAATTGGTTTTGATACAGAAATGAATGAACTTGTTTTTCTATTTTGATTCATAAAAGTAACCCTTTTGGTTTTCGATAAATCTTTCCTGAAATATGGAGGGACGTTTCTATTTTTGCTGAGTATAGTTGTCCAGTCGCATCCCCACCAACATAAGTAAAATATATGTATATAATTATGTTATATATTATCACATACACTTGGAGCCACTTCTAACCCGACACTTATATAATTCGGTATAACTGAATTATTTGTATGCAGATTTCGTTCAAATTTAGAATATAATTAATTCAACACATAATACATACTTCTGCGAAATCTAATTTTATTTGATTAACAAATACATATAAAACTTTATACATAAAAAAGCATCGCTGTAAAATCCGAATTCACAAAATGGCATAAAATGAGAAAAGTCACTGATTCATAATAAAATCCGTAAATCGGAGTAAAGAAACGAAATTCGATGTAATTGTATTTACTGCAGTACAGATAAATTTCCACCTTTGCTACGATTTATAGTGAACAGGTTGATACTGCATATGTTTATAAATAAAATTATTGCTAAATAAATACGATACATTTACATACGTGACTCCGGCAAGCAACATGTCAATTGCGCGACTACGCTCTTGGTTATTCATTCGGAGTGACTAATTTTTAAAATCAAAATTCTGTTTTTACGGTTTAAATTACGTGATAGAATAATAAAATGAAAATGAAAATCGAT
Source organism: Saxidomus purpurata (assembly GCA_022818135.1). NCBI lineage: Eukaryota > Metazoa > Mollusca > Bivalvia > Venerida > Veneridae > Saxidomus > Saxidomus purpurata. The sequence goes on from JAFMSR010000014.1 coordinate 37,279,550, forward strand.
ATTATTCGCTCACCTACATTTCCTCGTGCAAAATGGCGAAATCGTACTTGTCACATGTGCAAAGGTAACCGATCGTCACAGTTGAAAGGTTTTATCATTTTTATACAGCTAATGTTGCCAAACAACATAATATTTAATTTGAAATAAATATTTTGAACCGTAATTTGAAAAGAGTCGGGTTCCCACCAGGAAAGCCTCACATCAAAAGTTGACTGTACCGTTTACAAATGTGAGCGATGACTGTACCTTTGCGTTTTTGCGACCGTACCGGTGACTTTTTACGGAAAAGTGATACCGGTGCGTGTTGACCGTACCGGTATGTTGTAGAAAGAGAAAGTACAAGAATAAAACGAACAGTGGCAAATCAAAGCTGATATTTAGCCAGTTTCATGAAGGATAATACATTTATGACAGGTTTCTGTTAAAGTTTGGCTGATTCTTTTACGTTCGTGTCACTTTTCATGCAAAAACAGCAACAAGTCTCGATTCAAATTTCATCGGGTTAGAAATGACTCATTCGGCTGAAATTTGCAGTGTAAATTTAGCACTTGGACCGGTAAGAATATATGCAACAAGAATAGTAACCCTTTCCAAGCCAGTTAATGTCAAAGATACACTTCTAAGCGTAATTGGACTGAAGTTACAGAGACTTAAACTGACACATACCTTGTTTGGTAGTTTTCCTTCGCCATCTTGGTTGACTGTACGGGTCTACGGAAACACCGTACCGGTGCGCATTCACGACAGTGGTATTGTATCCTGACCATTAGAAACCCTGTTTACATTTTATTCAATATTTCCGTTTCTATTTTTAGTACATGACCTTCCAGCTGGTTTTCCGAAAATCAATTTCAATTCAATTAGTTTATTGCATAAAATTGATTTACACAATTTATAGCAAATAATAGATAGTTGTACAAAAAAGACGAAAATCTTTCACCCTTGATATCTATATTCAGATCAGACCACAGGTCCTTGACACATATACCTTTGTGACTTCTATCAGATGTATATACTGCAAGTCTCCTGGCATGTAAATTCCTATTTAAAGTGTCAGTGCGACGGAGAAGAAATATTATTTTATTCTCTCACGTATCTGTTCACTATGTGTAGAAGTACATGTAGTGATATCATGCACTTACTATTTAAACTGGTTTTGAGTGATTTTAGGTCGATGAGCACAGTGACCGAGATAATTATCTGACCGATTTTCATACTTCTACACATACTAGTAGCCGTTTTGATATTATTACATATTTTGTTACCCTGCGTTTCTTTTTCGCTTCAGTATATATTACATCAAGATAGTGAGTGTGACCAAGTTTCATGAACATCCACTGAACAGTCAAATCCATATAGGATGCACTAGGTTTTTCTATGATTTTACCCCGTGACCTAGTTTTTGACAAAAGATGACCCATATCGAACTCGACCTAGATTTTATCATGACAATCGTACTGACCAAGTTTCTTGAATATCCAATGGAAACGCAACCTGTATTGCATACACAAGGTTTGTCTAGGATTTGACGTCGTGACCTAAATTTTGACACCTTATTCCAACTCGACCTACATTTTCTCAAGGTAGTCATTCTTACCAAGTTCGTGAAGATCCAGTGACAAATATAGTGTCTATTACATACAAATGGTTAAGGGTGGAAAGACAGATGACAGACAGACTCGGTTATCATGAATCCTCTTACCTGTAAAACAATTGGTTGCGCATTTATGCTTCAGTAATGGATATCTGTTAATATTATAAAACATTTAATACCGGTCATTATTTAATAATGATTTCCGACCAGAAACTACGAAAGAAAACAAAAGCAGCCTTCATCTTTAAAATAAATTATCAGCGTGGAGCACTGTCAATTTGCAGTGAACAGATACGTGAGAGAATAAAATAATATTTCTTCTCCGTCGCACTGACACTTTAAATAGGAATTTATTACCATATGTATAGCACCACCCCACCACCACCAACTCCCCACCGCCTCTTACTCCACCCCACCACCTCATTTGAGAAATTGGCTGTAATTTCAATTTATTTACTCGCCGGATCGTGTAGACACAATAAATGGCTATTTTGTACATGTACTCGTACGTTGCATGTAAAATATATTCGGAAAAACAGGATTTTGGACCAAAAAATAAGGATAGTTTAACTTTGGTGACTGAAAATCGAGATTTTCGCCAACTTATAAACGTTCTAGAGACTACAATTTATAGAATTTTGTTCCGACAATTCGTGCAAACGGTAGTCACAACATTTCTACTGGTAACTACATTGCCCGATTTTTGAAAGTTCTTCAACAAAATGATTTAAAACAAAATTTACAAAAATCATACTCACATTTCTTGTTTATTTGCTACAACCCCACCACCTCGGAAGTGTGCTCCCCACAATTTCTTTGCATCTCATTTTGAGGTGGTGGGGAGAGTTAACCACCCGTGTATTACATGATAAAAAATGAAAAGGTATCTAACAGATGATACTTTTTATTTGATCAAAATCCATCAATTAAAATACTTCCAAAATGCCGCAAAGTTTCACCAAAATACAGAGAAATGTTTTTCATGTCGTTCTCGGCGTCCAGATGAAACATGTATATAGAAGAGCTTCCTGGTCGATTTAAACGTAAATACAAATGAATAAGTAAAACTTGCACATACTTTCATTAAAGAATTTCTTTTTCTGTCAGACTGTGAATCCTGAACATGAATGATCAGTCCGATTCTAATATCAAAGGACTGAAAGTGCTGGAGGGTCGATTGTCTCTGAACAACACAGACTGTACACATACATGTGTAAATATCAGGGCAACCCATGCATGAGTAAAGTTATCAACAAACTGGAGACACAAATGTCCACAGAGTTTGACCTTTAACCATATGTGTAAACTTTACTTTTGATAGGAACCCATGTGCTTACCTTTTGCATTCTGTGACTACATGTATGTTCAACTACCCTATAAAGTATCATAGCTGTGAATGGTAACTGAGAAGTGGAATTTTACAAACCTGAACTGAAAATTCAAAGTTTGCACAACTTTTAATGTCATTCAAAAGTTATGGGATTTGCCCATAGGGTTGAGTGTATTGTGTCAATAATACAAAATAAATTCCTATCCTAAATTGTAGGCAAAAACTGAACAATGAGCAAGATCAAAGAAGACACAGAGTAAATTAATAACTGAACAAGAAAAACAGTGATACAAAGTATCACAGCGGGCCCACAAACAAAACTGACATGTAAATATTCTAGAAATTGGTGATGATTGATGTTGAGGCATAGCCCGAAAAGGACCCAAGGAAACCAATTCTGGTTGTACAAGCAAAACCTGACACGACTACTGACTGAACTTTACTGTTATCGAATAATATGTATACAGTATGTCTTATTAACATTATCCTTATAAGTTTGACATGAATGAAGTTTTCTATGATTATTTGCTGTAAAACATTGAAAATGGCTTAAAGTCTTAAAATTATAAGTAAAACAGAACAAAAATGTAAAAAAAAAAATGTAAGTCAGCGCATTTCAATTTCCAGCATCTCTACCAACTGCTCTATGTCCGCCGACTACAGCGTTATAGGTAAAAAACGAGTTGTTATAAATTTGTATGTCCAAGTCGTTCGTTCGCGCATTAATAGTATTTACGATTAATTACACATTTAAAGAATAACAACGAAATAATATTATTCTATTCTGAAATGTTTTTAAATTATTTAGATTTATTACTATATAATTTTGAAAACAGAAATCGCTATAATGCCTAACAACTGTTTATATGGAACTACTTGTTTGTATGTTGTGCGTTCGGCCGTAAGGGGCCGATATACTCTGTTAACTTTGGTTCGATTTTAACAATCGACCCAAAAAGGTATCTGACATTCATGTATTTATTTTGAAAGCACGGCAGAGAATTGTACGCACGGCGTTGATTGGTCGACAAGATGTAGGTTAACTAATAGAATGAACCTTTCCCGTACTTCAGTTCAAATTTTGTTTACTGTCAATAATTTTAGATACTTTTCCTTTGAATCGGATTGATGTCAAGTTTGGGGTTCACAGTCTGACAGAAAAAGAATGTCTTTTATGAAAGGATGTACAAGTTTATCCGTTTGTTTGTTTTTACGTAGAAATCGACCAGAAAGCTCTTCTATATACATGTATCGGGCGGACGTCAAGAACGACATGGACATAATTTCTCTGTATTTTGGTGAAACTTTATGGCATTTTGGAAGTATTTGATATATTTTAATCAAATAAAAAGTGTCATCGGCCAGATAAATCACTCCTCGTGCCGACTACAGAGAGAATAGAGTTCTGGTCGTTTTTACAGCAGATTCCTTGGTTAACCAGTATGACTGTTTTTACTCCGTTAGATACCTTTTCATATTTTATTATGTAATAGGCATATAGAAGTAAAAAAATATATATTGGATAAGATTTTCTTAAATGATAAATACACTACTCACAAAGGAAAATAAAGTTTGAAAAATATTTGTTGTATTTTACATCAAACTGATTGTACATAAAAGGAGTTTTTGGAAGATTTTACTTTATGTATCGCACTATATTGAGAAAGTGCCAATGGTTGTTGTAGGACACAATCCAATTATGGTGCAAAACCCAAAGGAAGCTGATTATAACATAATTAGTCACCTTCCAGAATCATAGATTCTTTTCTAAAATTCAGCCGTCCATACTGCATGTATAGGTACAGCTTCCATTTTGTTGTCAAAATTTATTTACAAACAGTTTAAGCTTAAAAATTACCAAACCATAAGTATCCATTTTAACGAAACCGAAAGACAGATTTCGCAATTTTATATACTAAGAATTCAATTAGTCGACGTGTCGATCACGCATAGAATCGGAGCTCACCCGATCAAATCGCTTTGAGGGGAAGTTTGTGTGTCGGTATTAAAAACTATTTATATTAAGTCTGTGAAGTTGGCTCGGAGATCGTACATCGACATTAGATCTGTATTCCTTCGTCCTGCATATCTAGATCGCAGCTCGACATTACATCTGCAATGTGAATGCAGATCTAGATCGTACATCGACATCAGATCTGCATTCGCAAATGCACATCTAAATCGTACATCGACATCAGATCTGCAAGGTAAATGCAGATCTAGATCGTACATCGACATCAGATCTGCATTCGCGAATGCAGATCTAGAACGTACATCGACATCAGATCTGCATTCGATATTGCAGATCTAGATCTGTGACATCAGATCGCATTCGCGATGCGATCTAGATCGTACATCGACATCAGATCTGCAAGTGAATGCAGATCTAGATCGTACATCCACATCAGATCTGCATTTGATAATGCAGATCTAAATCGTAGATCGACATCAGATCTGCATTCGGGAATGCACATCTAGATCGTACATCAACATCAGATCTGCATTCGATATTGCAGATCTAGATCGTACATTGACATAAGATCTGCGTTTGATAACGCAGATCTAGATCGTAGATCGACATCAGGTCTGCAATGTGAATGCAGATCTAGATCGTACATCAACATCAGATCTGCATTTGATAATGCAGATCTAGATCGTACATCGACATCAGATCTGCATTTGATAATGCAGATCTAGATCGTAGATCAACATCAAATCTACATTCGCGAATGCAGATCAAGATCGTACATCGACATCAGATCTGCATTGGGAATGCACATCTAGATCGTAGATCAACATCAGATCTGCATTGTGAATGCAGATCTAGATCGGAGCTCGACATTAGATCTGCATTCAAAGAAATGCAGATCTAGATCGTACATCGACATCAGATCTGCATTCAAAGAAATTGCAGATCTAGATCGTAGATCAACATCAGATCTGCAATGTGAATGCAGATCTAGATCGTAGATCAACATCAGATCTGCAATGTGAATGCAGATCTAGATCGTACATCGACATCAGATCTGCATTTGATATGCAGATCTAGATCGTACATCGACATCAGATCTGCATTCGCAAATGCACATCTAAATCGTACATCGACATCAGATCTGCAAGGTAAATGCAGATCTAGATCGTACATCGACATCAGATCTGCATTCGCGAATGCAGATCTAGAACGTACATCGACATCAGATCTGCATTCGATATTGCAGATCTAGATCGTAGATCGACATCAGATCTGCAATGTGGATGCAGATCTAGGTCGTACATCGACCTCAGGTCTGCATTTGATAATGCACATCTAGATCGTACATCGACATCAGATCTGCATTGGCGAATGCAGATCTAGATCGTACTTCGATATCAGATCTGCATTCGATATTACAGATCTAGCGAATGCAGATCAAGATCGTACATCGACATCGGATCTGCATTCGGGAATGCACATCTAGATCGTAGATCAACATCAGATCTGCATTCGCGAATGCACATCTAGATCGTAGATCAACATCAGATCTGCATTGTGAATGCAGATCTAGATCGGAGCTCGACATTAGATCTGCATTCAAAGAAATGCAGATCTAGATCGTACATCGACATCAGATCTGCATTCGATATTGCAGATCTAGACCGTAGATCAACATCAGATCTGCAATGTGAATGCAGATCTAGATCGTAGATCAACATCAGATCTGCAATGTGAATGCAGATCTAGATCGTACATCGACATCAGATCTGCATTTGATAATGCAGATCTAGATCGTACATCGACATCAGATCTGCATTCGCAAATGCACATTTAAATCGTACATCGACATCAGATCTGCAAGGTAAATGCAGATCTAGATCGTACATCGACATCAGATCTGCATTCGCGAATGCAGATCTAGAACGTACATCGACATCAGATCTGCATTCGATATTGCAGATCTAGATCGTAGATCGACATCAGATCTGCAATGTGGATGCAGATCTAGGTCGTACATCGACATCAGGTCTGCATTTGATAATGCACATCTAGATCGTACATCGACATCAGATCTGCATTGGCGAATGCAGATCTAGATCGTACTTCGATATCAGATCTGCATTCGATATTACAGATCTAGCGAATGCAGATCAAGATCGTACATCGACATCGGATCTGCATTCGGGAATGCACATCTAGATCGTAGTTCAACATCAGATCTGCATTCGCGAATGCACATCTAGATTGTAGATCAACATTAGATCTGCAATGTGAATCCAGATCTAGATCGTACAACCACATCAGATCTGCATTTGATAATGCAGATCCAGATCGTAGATCGACATCAGATTTGCATTCGATATTGCAGATCTAGATCGTAGATCAACATCAGATCTGCAATGTGAATGCAGATCTAGATCGTATGTCGACATCAGATCTGGATTTGATAATGCAGATCTAGATCGTAGATCGACATCATATCTGCAATGTGAATGTAGATCTAGATCGTACATCGACATCAGATCTGCGTTTGATAATGCAGATCTAGATCGTAGATCGACATCAGATCTGCATTCGATATTGCAGATCTAGATCGTACATTGACATCAGATCTGCATTTGATAATGCAGATCTCGATCGTAGATCGACATCAGATCTGCATTTGCGAATGCAGATCTAGATCGTAGATCGATATCAGATCTGCAATGTGAATGCAGATCTAGATCGTACATCCACATCAGATCTGCATTTGATAATGCAGATCTAGATCGTAGATCGACATCAGATTTGCATTGGCGAATGCACATCTAGATCGTACATCGACATCAGATCTGCATTCGATATTGCAGATCTAGATCGTAGATCAACATCAAATCTACATTCGCGAATGCAGATCAAGATCGTACATCGACATCAGATCTGCATTCGGGAATGCACATCTAGATCGTAGATCAACATCAGATCTGCATTCGCGAATGCACATCTAGATCGTAGATCAACATCAGATCTGCATTGTGAATGCAGATCTAGATCGTACATCCACATCAGATCTGCATTTGATAATGCAGATCTAGATCGTAGATCGACATCAGATCTGCATTTGATAATGCACATCTAGATCGTACATCAACATCAGATCTGCATTTGATAATGCAGATCTAGATCGTAGATCGACATCATATCTGCAATGTGAATGTAGATCTAGATCGTACATCGACATCAGATCTGCGTTTGATAATGCAGATCTAGATCGTAGATCGACATCAGATCTGCATTCGATATTGCAGATCTAGATCGTACATTGACATCAGATCTGCATTTGATAATGCAGATCTCGATCGTAGATCGACATCAGATCTGCATTCGCGAATGCAGATCTAGATCGTAGATCGACATCAGATCTGCAATGTGAATGCAGATCTAGATCGTACATCCACATCAGATCTGCATTTGATAATGCAGATCTAAATCGTAGATCGACATCAGATCTGCATTCGGGAATGCACATCTAGATCGTACATCAACATCAGATCTGCATTCGATATTGCAGATCTAGATCGTACATTGACATAAGATCTGCGTTTGATAACGCAGATCTAGATCGTAGATCGACATCAGGTCTGCAATGTGAATGCAGATCTAGATCGTACATCAACATCAGATCTGCATTTGATAATGCAGATCTAGATCGTACATCGACATCAGATCTGCATTTGATAATGCAGATCTAGATCGTAGATCAACATCAAATCTACATTCGCGAATGCAGATCAAGAACGTACATCGACATCAGATCTGCATTCGGGAATGCACATCTAGATCGTAGATCAACATCAGATCTGCATTCGCGAATGCATATCTAGATCGTAGATCAACATCAGATCTGCATTGTGAATGCAGATCTAGATCGTACATCGACATCAGATCTGCATTTGATAATGCAGATCTAGATCGTAGATCGACATCAGATCTGCATTTGATAATGCACATCTAGATCGTACATCAACATCAGATCTGCATTTGATAATGCAGATCTAGATCGTAGATCGACATCAGATCTGCAATGTGAATGCAGATCTAGATCGTACATCGACATCAGATCTGCATTTGATAATGCAGATCTAGATCGTAGATCGACATCAGATCTGCATTCGATATTGCAGATCTAGATCGTACATTGACATCAGATCTGCATTTGATAATGCAGATCTCGATCGTAGATCGACATCAGATCTGCATTCGCGAATGCAGATCTAGATCGTAGATCGATATCAGAATTGCAATGTGAATGCAGATCTAGATCGTACATCCACATCAGATCTGCATTTGATAATGCAGATCTAAATCGTAGATCGACATCAGATCTGCATTCGGGAATGCACATTTACATCGTACATCAACATCAGATCTGCATTCGATATTGCAGATCTAGATCGTACATTGACATAAGATCTGCGTTTGATAACGCAGATCTAGATCGTAGATCGACATCAGGTCTGCAATGTGAATGCAGATCTAGATCGTACATCAACATCAGATCTGCATTTGATAATGCAGATCTAGATCGTAGATCGACATCAGATCTGCATTTGATAATGCACATCTAGATCGTAGATCGACATCAGATCTGCATTCGATATTGCAGATCTAGATCGTAGATCGACATCAGATCTGCATTGGCGAATGCACATCTAGATCGTACATCGACATCAGATCTGCATTCGATATTGCAGATCTAGATCGTAGATCAACATCAAATCTACATTCGCGAATGCAGATCAAGATCGTACATCGACATCAGATCTGCATTCGGGAATGCACATCTAGATCGTAGATCAACATCAGATCTGCATTCGCGAATGCACATCTAGATCGTAGATCAACATCAGATCTGCATTGTGAATGCAGATCTAGATCGTACATCCACATCAGATCTGCATTTGATAATGCAGATCTAGATCGTAGATCGACAATGTTGATGGTAGATCAACATCAGATCTGCATTCGTGAATGCACATTTAGATCGTACATCAACATAAAATCTGCATTCGATATTGCACATCTAGATCGTACATCGACATCAGATCTGCATTTGATAATGCAGATCTAGATCGTACATCGACATCAGATCTGCATTCGGGAATGCACATCTATGTCGTACATCAATTTCAGATCGGCATTCGACAGCAGATCTAGATTGTAGATCAACATCAGATCTGCATTCGCGAGTGCAGATATAGATCGTACATCAACATTCTTCATCAACGTTCTAGATCTGCATTTTCGAATGAAGATCTAGAACGTACATTAACATCAGATCTGCATTCGCGATTGTGGATCTAGATCGTAGATCAACATCAAATCTGAAATCGAGAATGCAGATCTAGATCGTAGATTAACATTAGATCTGCACTCGATAATGCAGATCTAGATCGTATAGATCAACATCAGATCTGCATTCGAGAATGCAGATCTAGATCGTAGATCAACATTAGATCTGCACTCGATAATGCAGATCTAGATCGTAGATCGACATCAGATCTGCATACGGACGAACTAAGGATGTTGTTAGCTAACCCTTTAAATGTTACTATGATCTTTGTACACTTCTATACATGTTTTACCGCCACAATACAGGCTGGATCGAACCCGGAACAGGCAATGCTCTGAAACTCAACACCCTAATATACTGGGTATGTGCGGGCGGACGGACAGAATTACATATATACGGACTGGTTGCATATCGTCGCAAAATGTTTGGCCCTGCGTTCAGTAGAATATTTGCTAAAATATATATTACTATAACATTGTGATTCTAGCACAAGGAAACAACCATGCTGCTTCAATACTGTTTTATATACAAAAGATCGCGTAATATATAAATATTTTCAGTAAAACTATTATTTCGACACTATGGCAATCAATCCCTGCAAACTTAACTTCATTTCGAATAGTAACATGATTGTTTACCGGCAACAGGAGGGGGGTTTACATTTGAAGGTGCCAACAATAAGATCTTTTGAAATGATTATGTCACGGTTACGGACTTAATTATGAAAAAGGGGAGAAAATATGTAGGCGGCCGGATAGCTCAGTCGGTAGAGCATTCGCCCTGTAAGCGAAGGGTCACGGGTTGAGTCCCGGTCAGGCTGCACATTTTTCTCACCCTATGACAATTATGTGCAAGTGGCATCTGCACGATACATTAGGATACATTGAAGACTCCGTTGGAATTCTGCAGATGTTAGGTACCTAAAACCAAATGAAAAAATGCGCTGTCTTTGCCCGAGAAGTTATTTATCCCATGTCCGTTGTATTGCTGAGAAATCTAGACTATGGTTGCAAGATATTCTAAAAGAAAACGCCTGCATTTAATATAAGAAATACATGTACTCCTTTAGATCTAAAATACAACTTGTCTCCTCCGTGCGTCTGCGTCCGGCCCTCCAGAAGGAATAAAACTCTCTGGACCAAAGTGTATCATAATATTCCAAACTACATTCAGACCATGTTTTATAATGGAAATACAACAAGTAATTTTCGAGTTGAAGAACGGACAAACTTTTCAAGTTTCATGCCCCCTGTAACCTTGACCTTTGACATTATGACCTCAAATTGTAATGTGCACAATTACACTCATACTGATGTTTCGCACCAAGTTTGACGAAAATCCGAAAATCTAACAAGGGTTTTGGAGATAAAGAGCAGACAAGATTTTCAAGTTTCAGACCCCTGTGACGTTGACATTTGACTACATGACCCCAACTTACAATATGTTTAACGAAACTTCATACTGGTGTTTCCAACCAAGATCGATAAAAATCCAACGAACGTTTTGAAAATAAAGGTTGGACAAACTTTTCAATTTTCAGGCCCCACTGACCTTTAACCATTTGAACCCTAATTACAATATGCACAACTAGACTTCATACTGATGCTTCGCACTAAGTTTGATGAACATCCAGTTAGGGGATTGGAGATGAAGAGCGCATTATATAAAGTTGACAGATGGGCGGACGGACAAACGGGCGAACATACAGACGGAACGGGGAACACAATGTCTCCCGTCTAATGGGGCGAGGCAAAGTGCATGCCAACACTTCTTGCGTATAATTGAATTGGGTGTTGCGTTTTCTAAGCCAATATTATTTACTCTCAATATGCCGATATTAGAGTGTATGCATATTACAGACTAATATTATCTACTTACGACGTCGTAAGTTACGGTGTCAGTAAGGCGTCGATAAGATGTGTTTTGAGTTACTGGAATAGCACCACCGTAAAGTCAGTCGTAACTTAAGATAAGGTGAACGTTTCGAACATTTTATGTCCGCTCCAAATCCTATTAAAGGATTTTGCTTTAACTCGGGTCAAACGTTCATTTAATAAAGATGATGTGCTGAACCCACGAGCCGGTCAGGCAGGCTTTAGGTCAAGGACGCCACTTACGGTCAAACGTCTGTTTTTTTTCAACTTTTTTTAAGGGTTCGATGAAACTCTTGTAAAATGATTACCTAATTGAGACAATGTGTATAACCTATGATCCGGCACACTGTCTCGAGGCCAAGGACACATGTTAACGTCAAAGGTTTGAGTCTTGAATTTGTGTCCGCTCAGTATCTCCTAAGCCGCATGATGGATTTGAATAAAACTCTGACCAAATATTCATCTCTCCGAGATGATGTTCAGTAGCCATGATTTTGGCATTAGAAATTAACTAAAGCTGGTTGGTAGAAAAATTCTCGGTTTACAGGCCTTTAGTTTGACCACTTGAACAGATCACTAACTTCGTGTGCCTTTTATAGAAAACGATGCTGCGTACCTCTGCGAGAAAACTTCACTGGGTAATATCAATTCCTTCAATGCTCCAGTTTGCGGCGGAGAGTATACCTTGTTACAAATTCATACCTTCATAGCAGCGTACGTGTCCAAATCCTAATAACGTATTTAAGGCAGTATTTAATCGGCACTTGTTTATTAGCCGGACAATTCACGGTCGTCTATATTTATATTCGGCTTTCAAAAAAAAAAGCCTATAGTTAGCCGGAAGAAAATCTTCACGCAACATGAGGTTAATTCAAGTTACAAAAGTTTGGTACCAAGAGCAATAAATATATCAAACAAGGTCATACTATTATGATGAATGATATGGTACTTGCGTAGACCAAATAAAAATTGTTATTACAGAATCCTATGGCTTACAGGATTTTGAGAACTAACCAATCTTTTCAATCAAAGGCTTAGAGCCATCTTAATATAAAATTGGAATACAGAGCTAAACGAATCTTTTCACGAGCGTCCACTTACAAACGTTTTCCTGATATTAGTTTTAAAGTGTAACCAAGTAACATAAACGTCTCAAATTTCATATTCTCATTAAAATTCAAATACACTTAAAAAACACAGAAAATCAGTTATTTTTAATAAAAAAAGAAAGTTGGTATGTTGAAATTCTAAATAAACCACAGTACATGTACGCTTATTTTTCTATGCATTATGAAGAAAGTTAAAAAGACCTGGGTAGTCATTTTGTCAAATCACTGAGATTTCAACATAATACACATACTTTTCTTCGTGTTCCAAACACTTTCTGTAAATTTTAACTTGACAATCTTCATTATTAAGTGTCTTGCATAAGGTAATGTACTTGCCATTGAAATAACTGTCACTTAATTTTCGCTTAGTAGTGGACCTTTAACTGTGCAATAATTATCAGGACATAGATTACTTTCAGAAACGGACAGATGAAATTAACAAATCAATTCCCTAGACATGTACGACCTGTTTTATATGCATATACAACACTCGTAATGAAGAACTTCACTTCATACTGGAATGTAAAGTAAAAAAAATCCTGAGACGACAGAACAATATAAATATTACCGGAAACATCGAAATAGTCCAAATTTGGTTGAATTGCCTTCAAATGCTTTAACTGTCTACTTTTGTGTTTAGGGCTTTTGAAAGGAGAAAACCCATTTATAACAGTTCACACTTTTCTGCTCAAATAATAAAGTACATGTACTACAATGTTCATATAACATGATTATTGACTATCTTTCGGCGACGGATGCAAATAAATAGTTTCATGTACAGGCATTAAAGAATAGTTCGTGTTGTCAATCATTCAATGACTTTTTACTGTTCTCGTTGACAATCCATCTGCTATAATTTTAGAGCTCTGACAATATGTGTTGATTATTGTAATTTACGTGAAGTTAGCTCAACAAGCGACAAATGACATTCAGAATTTGAATGTCGTGCCAGCGCCACATGCGACATTTGACATTCAAAATCTACAAAAATGCTGATGTTTGAATGTCGTGCCAGCCCGACACGACATTCGATATACGACATTCGACAATCAAAATTTGGATGCCGTGTCAGCGCAACATACGACATTCGACATTCAAGCTCTACAAAACTGCTAAAGTTTGAATGTCGTGCAAGCGCGACATACGACATTTGACATTCAAAATCTACAAAAATGCTAAAATTTGAATGTCGTGCCAGCGCGGCATTCGAAATTCAAATTTGAATTGTCGACCTGTTACAACATCTTATACGACATTTGACATTCAGAATTTGAATGTCGTGCCAGCGCGACATACGACATTCGACATTCAAAATCTTAAAACATTCTTAAGTTTGAATGTCGTGCCAGCGCGGCATTCGAAATTCAATTTGCATTATTGACTTGATACATCTAGTTGCCTAATATGTTTACGTTGCACGGACGTATGGCTTTGTAACCTTTTGTTCAATAAACTATCTTTCTAAACGCAATAGATCTACTTCATATTGATAAAGAGAATAAAAAAATCTCTGCCGAGTTCCCGCGAAACAGTTACCCGAAGTGACGGATATTTCCATCTGAACCAAGTATCTCACAGTAGAAACTTTTTCTTGCATACTGTCTTGCATTTTAAAATAGATATTTAAATACATATTTATCGAAATGATGCATTTTAATATAAAAACAAACGTTATTCAGATGCTGTGTTTGGGAAAGTGACGCCACATTGTTTATAACGTTACGTCACAAGTAATTCACGCGAGTCGTCTAACATGAGGGGTAAAAACTGCAGCTATCCCCATCTGGTATGCAAGAAGAGATTTTCCAGCAGTGGTAAAAACTGCAGATATCCCCATCTGGTATGCAAGAAGAGATTTTCCAGCAATGGTAAAAACTGCAAATATCCCCATCTGGTGCAAGAAAAGTTCCGCCCATCAACGACATGCGTACAGAAATAGATATGTTAAGCGCGCTTGTATTCATGCATAATGGTCAGAATTGTCCATTCAGTAAGTGTACTAACTTAGAGGTTTATGGATGCAACTGGAATGAATATATGTTCTTATTACGCATCTCTTTCGGTTCTCCTACGTCTTCGTCTACAATTGTATTTCCAAAAATACAAGGAAGGATATAAGGAATGTTGATACACTCTCAGGAAGGAGTGCAATGCCATTGCTTTACAATGTGATTATGTATGACATGTGTTTTTGCAAATTTAGCCACAGTAAACAAGTGTGAAACAAGTTCTTCTAAAAATGTTCTTAAAAATAATGCATATCTAAATATTTACACTAACAAAACCTGTTAAGTATTTTGTTGATTAGCTGCATATTCAGTGCATCATAAAGATGTGCGTGACAGAAAGCATTGTGGGTCGATTATAACGTCCCGGCATCACTAAGTCATTAAGAAATACCGGTATTATAGGGTATTTCAACTAGCAGAAGAGACTTTCAGCATGCTCTGTAGGCAAAGACGCATTGTATGAATTGTTGAAATACAGTTGAGGTACTTCAATGAGAAAGAATTGAATCCATAAGTAAGTCATAAGTAAGAGTCGGGTATTAAAATATCTTAGATCTGTTGTTTACATATCTTATGGCGATCGAATTTACGACCTAAATATGCGTTATCGAATGCAGATCTGATGTTGATCTACGATCTAGATCTGCATTCTCGAATGGAGATCTGATGTTGATCTACGATCTAGATCTGCATTCTCGAATGGAGATCTGATGTTGATCTACGATCTAGATCTGCATTCGCGAATGGAGATCTGATGTTGATGTACGATCTAGATCTGCATTCTCGATTGCAGATCTGATGTTGATGTACGATCTAGATCCGCAGTATCGAATGCAGATCTGATGTCGATCTACGATCTAGATCTGCATTCGCAAATGCAGATCTGAAGTTGATCTACGATCTAGATCTGCAATATCGAATGCAGATCTGATGTTGATGTACGATCTAGATGTGCATTCCCGAATGCAGATCTGATGTCGATGTACGATCTAGATGTGCATTCCCGAATGCAGATCTGATGTCGATCTACGATCTAGATCTGCATTCACATTGCAGATCTGAAGTTGATCTACGATCTAGATCTGCATTTATCTTGCAGATCTGATGTCGATCTACGATCTAGATCTGCAATATCGAATGCAGATCTGATGTTGATCTACGTTCTAGATCTGCATTCCAGAGTGCAGATCTGATGTCGATGTACGATCTAGATGTGCATTATCAAATGCAGATCTGATGTTGATCTACGATCTAGATCTGCATTCACATTGCAGATCTGATGTTGATGTACGATCTAGATGTGCATTCACGAATGCAGATCTGATGTCGATGTACGATCTAGATGTGCTTTCCCGAATGCAGATCTGATGTCGAAGTACGATCTAGATGTGCATTCCCGAATGCAGATCTGATGTCGATGTACGATCTAGATCTGCATTTGCGAATGCAGATCTGATGTCGATCTACGATCTAGATCTGCAATATCGGATTGCAGATCTGATGTTGATCTACGATCTAGATCTGCAATATCGGATGCAGATCTGATGTTGATCTACGATCTAGATGTGCAATATCGGATGCAGATCTGATGTTGATCTACGATCTAGATGTGCATTTCCGAATACAGATCTGATGTCGATGTACGATCTAGATGTGCATTACCAAATGCAGATCTGATGTCGATGTACGATCTAGATCTGCATTCACATTGCAGATCTGATGTTGATCTACGATCTAGATCTGCAATATCGAATGCAGATCTGATGTTGATGTACGATCTAGATGCGATTTCCCGAATGCAGATCTGATGTCGATGTTCGATCTAGATCTGTATTTGCGAATGCAGATCTGATGTCGATGTACGATCTAGATCTGCATTATGAAATGCAGATCTGATGTCGATCTACGATGTAGATCTGCATTCACATTGCAGATCTGATGTTGATCTACGATCTAGATCTGCATTCGCGAATGAAGATCTGATGTCGATCTACGATCTAGATCTGCATTCACAATGCAGATCTGATGTTGATCTACGATCTAGATCTGCATTATCAAATGCAGATCTGATGTCGATCTACGATCTAGATCTGCATTCACATTGCAGATCTGATGTTGATCTACGATCTAGATCTGCAATATCGAATGCAGATCTGATGTCGATGTACGATCTAGATCTGCATTCGCGAATGCAGATCTGATGTCGATGTACGATCTAGATCTGCATTCGCGAAATGCAGATCTGATGTCGATCTACGATGTAGATCTGCATTCGCGATTGCAGATCTGATGTTGATGTACGATCTAGATCTGCATTCTCAAATGCAGATCTGATGTCGATGTACGATCTAGATCTGCATTTCAAATGCAGATCTGATGTCGATGTACGATCTAGATCTGCATTCGCGAATGCAGATCTGATGTTGATCTACGATCTAGATCTGCAATATCGAATGCAGATCTGATGTCGATGTACGATCTAGATCTGCATTTCTTTGAATGCAGATCTAATGTCGAGCTCCGATCTAGATATGCAGTACGAAAGAATACAGATCTAATGTCGATGTACGATCTCCGAGCCAACTTCACAGACTTATTTAAAGTCCCATTTCCAATAAGTAGATTTTTGCTATTCCCCCTTACTCGAAAATACAAATGTAGATCAAAGTGAGTTTAAATTTTTTAAAAACCTGAAGAAGACAGAAGAACTTTGTCGATATGTCATATTTTAATCGCTTCGTTTCGGTCTAAAGTCGTCTAAATAGCAAACGCAAAGTAGCATGTTAATTTATATTGATCAAATCGTTTAGAAAAGAATAAATGATAGAATCAAAAAGGCAGTCAAAATAATTTAGTAAAAATAAAAGCGTGAAATTACGTTAACAGTCTAAGTTTTGTAAATAGCTTTAACATAAACGCACGTATAATCTTATATGATCAATGATCAAAGTTAATACTAATCTCAACATTTTCACCGTAGTTTTGCATTATTTTTCTTCAAGACGTTGTCAAAATAATTTGACATAGCCGACCCTAGATGTTTCTGAATCCAGGTGTACAATACCTCGACCAACGTACAATTACTTTTGCTAATTAGAAATTATACTCTGCATGACTATGTGAAGATTATTTTGAGTCTGTTTACTTTTACTTTAAAAAAATGCGTTTGGTGTGAAAACGAAAATGAAATATAATGTAATTTTAAACAATAAACGTGTATTGAAATAAATGAGAACTCGTTACTTACGATTGGAACAAGCATGCCTCCCCGAGCATATGTGTTAGGTGTTTTATTTGCCTGCGACATTGTTGAAGCTCCAGCTAGTTAAAATTTGTATTACCCCAACTATTTCAAACCGAAAGTAACATTGTGTCTCACTGGGGTATCAAGTGTGACTTCAAATTGTAGTCCTGTATTAACCTAAAAATAAATATCGGAAAACCCTTCTAAAATTACTAATAAACGGTGTCTATAGATCCGTAAAGTATACAAGTAACTCAACACCTGTACAAATATCCCAAATTTAGAACGTACACTTATCAATTTACGTAAACTGTTTAGTCAATGCGTTTTTTCTATCATAAATACGCAAAAGCAAAATCTTATGACGATTTTTAAATTTTGGCCATAGCGCATGTTATAAACCATATAGACTCGTTAAAAAAGACCTCTTGGTGCATACGTTCCGAGAGCATATGCTTATCTGCTAGATAACACGTGTCATATAGCTTAAAGGTGTCGTATACCAAATATTTTGTAAAAGTTAAATATTTAGGGACTCGTACTAAAAGAATGGAAGATATTGGAGATAATGATGTTATCCTGTCTGATGGATACATTTTCTAGATATATGTAATAGTGTACGTGGTGCTTATTTGTATAGCAGTTACACAAAATTAAGAGTTTTAACTAGCACACGAAGTATTTACCCAGATTAACTTGTTGACTCTACTTTTAATACTGTCAAAACAGTTCATAAATGTTAAGGACAGCAACATCAAAGTTGTACCTTTTGTAATAGTGTTTAACTCTTTACTTCCCAATATAAGTAATTTATCATTTGAAAAATATTGGCATTTACTTAAGCTTTCAAATAATCTTGCTGTCAGGGCTTTATACGATTACAAACCTATTGTAGCTTTTAAACGTCCGAGAAATATCAAAGATGCATTCGTCAAAACAAAATTTCACTGAGTATTATCCAGTGTTTCAGTAAACGTGCTAGATGTTCTCACTACTGAGACAATGTTGAAATTGATAGCTTTTCAAGCTCACAATACCACACTTAATTAAAACTTGGATTTGATACTAATTGTACAAGTTCTAATGTGATATTCTTAATTACTTGTAAAAAAATGTTGCATGCAATATGTTGGTCTGACTAGTCAAAGATTTGGTAAACGTATGAATAGCCTAAGTTTTGACATCAAGAGTTTCATTGATACAGTATTAACCACGCCACTCATTTCAATGAAAACAGTCATTGTTTAAGGTAGTGGGGCCCTAATTGGCACCACTTAAAATCATGTTAGGCTGAATATTTTCTTAATCTGTATCATTTCCAGGATTCAAAAACAAATTTTATTAAGTTATAGGAATCTTAATAACCCTACCCCCATTTTGGAATTATTTATAAAAATGACATCAGGCGAGAGATAAGATAATGCATGTATTTCATTTATTATTCAATAATTTGGTACAAATTTGGTATCAGAGTAACAAGAACTATATTTTCTTTCAGAAATTATACACCATGTACCATATTAGCAACAAGTTTTATAAAACTTTTATAAAATAATCAGTTAGTATTACACTTTTCACGTAATTGTTTGACCTTGTTCAATTTTGAACATCAATGTTTTTAAGAAAAATCAACATTTTCTAGAAATGGGGCATGACTCGTTTGTATATTCATAATTATCTTTAACTTTTTGGGAACACCATGCCAAAAATTCACAAATGTTTTACCATCTCTATTTAAAATAATTAGAGTTTGAAATTTCCCATCAGCGATTTTAGCCGGGCCTGCAAGTAATAAAATCTTCAAATAAGCTAAGACTTATGTGTAAAACATATTTTATTTCCTTTTAGTGTAAAAAACAATAAAAACATATACAGTTTGTGCTTAACAACATAGGCTAGTGCATTAAAATTGAAGAGTTTCAAGTGGAGGTTTTTATTAGGAGTTCACTTCCTTAAATGACTTCAATTTGTGGTAGATAAAGTGATATGGAAATGGTCCTGAGTGAAAACCAATGGATACACGTCATAAACTGAAGGCTTGAGATTTTAAACGTTCAAATAATGAGGTGTGCATAATTACTTTCTTGTAAGAATATACTTTGCTTATCTGTTTATTCTTAGATTATTCCACCATATGGACAAAGTAGATTTTTTTTTCACCGATTTTAATCTCATAATGTTTACAATTAAGAAGAAATTAGTGTCTAGAGTCAAGATGGGGATGAAAAAATGAAAATCAACTTGTTTTCAAAAAGTTTTGTTCAAAACGCCATAGATGGATAAAATATGATCTAACTTAGATTTATGATATACCAACGTATGGATGCGATTTTTATTTCAAACATCAATAGAATATTGGACAGACCATATTTTCAGAATTTTATGTCGGCTTAGGCAAATAAAGACAAAAAAAGTCAAAGCCTGACAGACGATAAGAAGAAGAAAAGAGATAAGATTACTCACAAAAGAACAGATGAACCTTAAGACATGTATCCCATATTGTAGAAAATATAATTATATAAGGCATTACTGATACAATGTCCTAAATCGTATTGTCGACAGTTTTATCCATCAACTATTTTTCAAATATAAACATGAGATGGATTTTTAATGGTAAGATTACAATGCAAAAGGGATGTACTGTTGCGAGCTGTTTGTTAAACTTAGGATCTGTATTTCCCCTCTTAAATAGTGCGAATAATTCTTGCGCATTCGGCTTATTATAAATAATGAAATTGCAACTGGAAGATGCGAGTTTCAAATCAACAAATTGATGTACATCTATATTTTATAAAGACAGATTTTGCAGATGCACCAAAATCTCATGGCTTAATTGATCTGCTTTTGTAAGATTAATTTTAATCTCATCGGAATATACAAATTGCGTATGAATATTGCAGGCTGTAATTACATGTAGGTAGAATGCTACATGACACTGAACAATGCCACAGGAAGGTGATTTTTGATAATAACCACCTGCCAAAAACTGTAATCTGCAGTCCACATAATAATACGATTTTTTTTTATTTCGATTTCCATATGAACATGATTTGAACAGTCAATGTCCGCAACCCCTGTAAGAGCGAGGCCTAAACCTGTGTTTGTCACATGACTATATGAATTCCAGAAATAACAGACTGGTCATATCAGCATGTATGATCATTTTGCTCTCGTCGGGATATCCTGTGTTTTTGTATATCGACCCGTGGATATCTAATTTTTAAACATGATTTGAGAATACCTTATTTATGAAAGTATAACAATATTTATGGGAAAAATAATTGAAAAAAATAAAAATATATGTAAAATAATAGTTTGTTCATTGTTCTGAATCATTTTATATGATCTCTGTTTCATCATCCTTTGGGTATGTGTTATTGATGTCATCCTCTATCTCCAGTAGTAGCTGATGCTGACGATCGGCACGTGCGTTGGCTCCCATGTTATCTATTGGCGCAGACAGGAAGCGGTAGAGGGAATAGATCTCCGTGTTGCTTTCTTGTACATAATCACTACATATTCGTCCAAAAAACTTCCACCCCTGAAAGTAACCATTTTTTTCTATATACATGTATTTTAATCTGTGATAGTGTAGTGTTGACAGCAACAAGTTTTATCGAGATTTAAATGCGAGCACATATTTATCAGAAATGTTGGTTTAAGGATGAATCGTTAACGTCACAGCATCACTTTAAATACTCATTAATATAATTATGAATTTACGGATAAAATAATGATAGAATTGCGTTCTATATATTCGTAAACAATGTTCTTATTTTTGCATATCGTTAAAAAATACTACGCTAAAATATATAATGCATAGAATGTACTTTCGATTTAGAGAGTAACATAAGGAATGTTTTTCGTACAAACAACTGTCAGTTTCGTTCGTAAGACATCTTGCTTTGTAAAATATGAGCTACAAGTTTGTGTTTTCATCCATAGTGCTCCTGGGACTTTAATAGAACTAATAATTAATAGTTTTTTTACAGCAACTTAATCTGAAGGTCGTGAGTAAGCAGTTTTTCCTGGAATGAATACTATTATATTCAATTTAAGCCGGACCAACGCAACAGGAAGTATGGAAAGATGATAGTTTATCAAATCGGCTGGAATGATCTCTCACTGTCAATGCAATTTTTTTATCTTCCCTGTGTGTTACACCTTGATATAGTAAACGCGTGAAGGCCCATCAACGCGGCGTGAACAAAATATATATAGTTTCATATCAAATAAATAATGCATGACAAAGTGTTACTCACATTTTCAGCTCTTTCAAGCGATTTTTTGAATCTATTTGCCAGTTTGGGGTTCTCAATCTGTACAAGATAGGATCTGGATGATGTAGTATCGTCCCGAAGGATTTTCAAGGCCGCGCCCATCCCGGACCAGAACTCTATAATCCTTGTGAACTGTTTGTCCACATTACCAAGCTGGGCGTGCACTTCTCGAAGACTTTCCACGTTTCCAAGATTAGCTGAAATCAATGATACAGAAAACTTCTTTTATTTCTATACTTGCTTCAATACCATCTAAACCAAACGTCATTCTGGTATAAAGGAACTGACTAGAGTCAATATGATCATTGAATAACAGGTTCTAACGGAGTCTGACATTTCTTTACTTTTCATATATCTGTTTTAACAATAGCAACGGAGAGGGAATACAGCAACAAAGTTATTTCTTTACAAAAATTATACGGGAATTGTCCTCTAACCTAGTTATGCAGTTTGATACTTTGCTTGGTAACTACTTGAAATATAATCCACTGAATAACTTTAAGAGTTATCTTAATCATGGCAGCAGTTTAGTCAACATCCATGTTTTATTAGATCTAGATCTGATATATATTTGATATAATGTGTAAGCGTCCATATATACAGCGAACTTCGTATATAACGAACTACTTGGGACCAGTTAAGTTTTTTCTTTATATCCGGATTTTGTAATATCCATATACCATTTCCATATAAAATAGAGAAAGAAAGAAAATCTCGGACAGAGATAATATGTTCCTTATATCCGGAATTCGCTATATCCGGAATTCGTTATATCCGGTGCCGTTATATACGGCATATACGGAGTTTACTGTACCTAAATATAAGTAGTAATTTTTTTTCCAAACTGTCTCCTGTTATATGTTCGGGAATTATACATCTTGTTTTAACAATTCTGGAAAATTAAACATTCTCACAATGATTGCCCTATACCTGTATGGGTTCCAAGCATTTTAAGCGTTTCAAGGCGCTCTAAAGCTTCCTTCCGCTGTTTTTGCATTCGGCTGATGACGTCAAGGCGTTTGTCTAATGTGTGTTCTACAGCATTTTGACTAGACCTGTATGCGTCCATCAATTTAGACAGCTAAGAAATGATGATAAAATGCTAGATTACGCATAGCATATTAAACTAAAAGAGACAACTACATGTATGTAAATAGCTGAAACAATCAGCCTATTCAAAAAGTACGTTTAATTTAGTTTTTGAGTGAAAAAACAGTTATTATTAATATTACTTCTTTCGGTATGTGAAAGACATAACATAATACATGAGTTTTTATGAAATAATATAATTAATAAACTGGTAAACAAATATCACATTAATACAGACTAGGAATTAAATTAAAAGTAAAAACACAAATTTTGAATTTAAATTTAACAAAATGGAACATGCTGTCTTTTACAACCAGAGGATAACACAAAACGAGGAAAGTGAATGCGCTTATTTCCATTGTGGCCCACAGTGACAACAAATCGTACTCACATTATTTTCACGTTTGTTGGAGCTGAAGATTCCAGTGAAAAAGTTGACAGCAGACGATATGAATCCTAATGCAACGCCCGCTGAGCCTCCTGCCAACGCTGGTCCGGGGCTTAGCACGGAATCTAAGAACGTACCGTCCTTGTTCAAGTCTCGGCGAGCCAGATCTGTTAAAAAAAACCTCTTTAAGTATAACCTAAGTATTGTGTTACATATAATACCGAGTTAGATATAATACTGAGGTTTCCGTGTCCTCTTTTCAGACAAAGGGCATTAAACTTTTATGAATGTTTAACTGTAGTTAGATGGTTCGAACGTAGACATAAATGGCAAAAGGAAGATAATGGTAGTTTGCCGTGGCTCGCGATCCTCTCTCTGGATTAAAAACTAATTGGTAGTGCCACATCGGTATTTACGTGAAAGATATACTGACCTGCCTCTGTCTCCATTTTGCTTCTGGTGGCTTGTAGTGTCTTTAGTTCATGGTCCATTCTTTTTCTTTCCTGATCCAGCTCTTCTTGTGCGAGTTTGTCAGCCCTTGCTAACTGTTTCTCTCTATCCATCTCGAAGCGTAATCTCTTCTGCTCATCTACTACAAACTTGTTCCTTTTGCTGACGCTTGCCATGTTTTCCTGTATCTGTGCCTGGATTTCCAGGTACCTTTATTGGAATCAATTAAGTACATGTAAATTGTTCCAAGTAGTATTTCATTTAAAATTGTACTTCTCACATATGTTTTCAAACTGCAACATCCAGTACTGGTTTTTCCAGGATGCAGACTCGAGAGTGACTCGATAAGCTACAAGCTTTCTTCACAATCGAGCTAAAATAAATTAGTATAAACTAAACTAAATATACTTCTTAGGGGGGTACAAGGGGTACGGGGTCTCCGTTTATTTATTACATTTGATGATTGTGAAACGAAGCAAGAGCACCCGGATGCTGGAATGTATTTTTCTGCGAGACTTGTAACACATGCCTTCTGAATTATGGTGAGAGGTAAAAGGAATCTTCAACTTCATTGTAATATACTAGTATTCAATGCCTACCGTTTTTGTGTAGACTCTGTTTCAACCTTCATCTCTTCCGCTATGTCAATGATTTGTCCAAAAGCATCTTTAACAACATCTGCATTCTGAAAGTAAAGAGATCAAAACTATGCATCTGAAGCTCCATGACCTATTTGCTATATAACCTTTACCTGAAGCTCTGTCTTCTGTATGCTCTGATAGCAATGACCTACGATTATACCTGTCCGTGATTTATACCTGTGGCTCCGTGATTTATACCTGTGGCTCCGTGACTTATACCTGTGGCTCCGTGACTTATACCTGTGGCTCCGTGACTTATAACTGAGGCTCCGTGACTTTATAACTGAGGCTCCATGACTTATAACTGAGGCTCCGTGACTTATAACTGAGGCTCCGTGACTTATATCGGAGGCCCTGTGACCTATACCTGAGCCTCTGTGACCTATACCAGAGCCTCCGTAACATATACCTGACGCTCAGTGACCGATACCTGATGCTCAGAGAACGATACATGATGCTCAATGACCGATACTGAAGGTCTGTGACAGATATCTGACGCTCAGTGACCGATACCTGACGCCCTGTGACCCAAATCTGAAGGTGTGTGACTTATACCAGAGCCTCTGTGATTTATACTTGTATGGATCAGTGATCGATACCTGATTCTTCGTGACCGATACCTGACGCTCAGTGACCGATACCTGAAGGTCTGTGACAGATACCCGACGCCCAGAGACCGATATCCGACGCTCAGTGACCGATACCTGAAGGTTTGTGACAGATACCCGTCGCTCAGTGACCGATACCCGACGCTCAGTGACCGATACCTGACGCTCTGTGACCAAAACCTGAAGCTCTTTAACTGATACATGGCGTTCAGTGACCGATGCCTGAAGCTCATGTGACGCATAGCTAAAGCTCTGCGACCGATGTCTGAAGCTCTGTGACACATACCTTAAGCTCTGTAACATATATACCTGAAGTTCTGTGACATTACACTGAAGCTCTGTGACATGAAACTGAAGTTCTATGACATGAACCTTAAATTCCGTAACATGTACCTGAAGTTCTGTGACAGCGTCAAGGATCATAGGTATCATTGTATTGACTATGTGGGAAGCTGTCACTGTAAACTTCTTCATCAGGCCAGACGTCATCAGGTGCTGGGTTCGAGCCGAGTGAGATGTCATCCGTACCTGCCATAAATGTACGTGAGATAGTTAAATTTCAGGAGTTTTTCTCATTTATATAATTGGACTATTTGCATTATTTCAAACTCCCACAAAGAATGTGCAAAAATGGCATCTGAACATTTAACCGTGCGAGTATTACATGTATTTGATCTTTTTCGATTTAACTGTAATTAAAATCAAACACTTGTCTTGGAATATCAAAAATGGTTTGTCTGAGTTCACGTCTCATCAAAATGCTGTGGTTCTTTCAAGTACTGAAAAATTTATCTTAAATTTGTTAACATCTGACAGCATACACAAACACATGGTGAGCAAAGGTCTATACCTCTCTGGCCTGATCTGGATGGTCAGCTAGTCTCAGGTAAGCCAGCTCCATATAGTTAGCTACCTCCCTCTGGGCTCGGTACATCTCTAAAGTGGCAATCGTCTGAAGAACCTCCCGGGTCTGCACGTGCATCTCCTTGACAACAATGAAGGACAAACATAAAGGCTTCATGAGGTACATACTCTCTTTCTCTCTCTCTTTGTCTCTCTGTGTGTCTCTTTCCCTCTCTCTCTGTCTCTGTCTCTCTATCTCTGTCTCTGTCTCTGTCTGTCTGTCTCTCTCTGTCTCTCTCTCTCTCTCTCTCTCTCTCTCTCTCTGTCTCTCCCACTCTCTCGCTCTCTCTCTATCTCACTCGTATGCATACTTTTTCAAACCACACTCAACGCTCGCGTCTTTACTATAATGTTTGATAATTATCCTAAATCAATTTTGATTTAAATTATGTTTTTTAGCCTCTGTATATTTACATCAGCGTTCATTTTCAGTTTAACGTTTGTTAGCGTGCATGTTTATAGTTCGAAATTCATTAGAACATACTAAAACGAATTGTGTGTTATGTATCCTTTTAGAAGAAGTGGACTAAAATGATAATAAAATCTGATGTGAAAGTTATATGAACAAGCAAATTCAGTGAAAGTTATATAAAGAACAATTGACCAGTGTAATTGGTTTGCCTGTTTCAGAGGGGATATTTTGTTCTTCAAGTCAAGTTATAAACTTATTTGTTTTAAGTTAAATTAAATCAGTACTACTTGTTTAAGACAACAATAAGTCTTCAGTTTCTATGTAAAATGATTATGTAATAAAAACACTTAAACAGTTAAATTAGCACAATAAGTTTCAGGAAAAAAATGTTTCTATATAGAATATCTATATATCTATACGGAGATAAAGTACTTCATACCGGTTATAAAACTCACCACAGCTTATGTTGATTGTAAATGTCTTCCCGAGTGAAAATAAATCTTATCTTATCTTATATCACCCCCTAAAGGACATCATTTCTAAAAAGTCCATTTTCTTAGAAATTTCAAAAATGAATATTTTTGCCAGATATACTGTTATTCTGACAAACTTTTACAGAAAAAAAAAACGAAATAAGAAAAAATATCTGGCCCCATCCCCCTCGGGTTGGCGGCGGTGGTCTAAACAATACTACACGTTAATAGAGCGTTAACTAAAGTATAGTTTAGCCTAATTAAATAAGGAAATTAAAATTCATGTGTCTTTTATGCAACTGTGAATCACAAGGAAACGAATGTCGGTGTGACTCATGCTTACTGTTCGGAAACTGTCCACACCTAGCTCTCCAAAAAACAAATTAATTGAATAACAATTGCTACTGAAACAATATTCAGTAATCTAAACGTTCCGACTTCTCTTCCCTTTTTCTGTCACTCTTGTCTCGATGTGTTTATTATAAGTATGTGTACATTTATTCGTATATCACTGAACCTTTTCTCATAGCTACGGAATTGTATGTCATTCATGTAAATAGTAAGGGGAGCGGTGGTGTAAGGGGATAAGGTGTGTGCCGCTCATCTCGGAGGTTGCGGGTTCGAGCCCCACTGGGGTCACGACCGTACCTCCTCTTATGACACCAGTACTGGTTTTTCCAGGACGCGGACTCATGAGTGACTCTATAAGCTACAAGATTTTTTCACATTCGAGCTAAAATGAATTAGTATATCTTTACTAAACTAAATAGTGACTGTTTTTTGAAATCAAACGAATATCATATACTAGAAAACAAAGAAATAGTAACCTTAACTATTATATGAAACGATTTGTTTATTTGCTAATGACAGCATTAATAAATATCATAAATTTTATTTTAAATGAATACTGTTACAGTAAAAATGATATGATATTAATACCTGTGGAAGCATGCTGGTATCATCACGTTCCCCGCCAGACTGCGCCGGCGTTGATGGTATATCTCCATTCTCGAACGGCCCATGCTCATCGTCCGACGACTCAGCCATTACTACTGAGTATCAATTTAGTATAGTGTTTACGGAAATGCAATCGAAACACGGAGATTTTTTCATTTAACACCGGCATAAGCCCGTACTTGACTTTCGTGTTCGTATAAAAGATGCATGTTTCGTTTACATCATTAAAATTGTCCTTTTGATGAGCATTACGGTTTAAAGAAGAAACATTCACCCAAGAGTCTCTTTTGGTCTATAAACCCATTTTCATTGTTCCGCGTGAAGTAAACAGAAAAAAATACTTAAAACACCAATAAAGAAACACATCTTGTTTTAGCACAATTCAAGAGATATAATTAAGCCCTTTTTTGTATCCCCCCCCCCTAACCCCATCGCTCCAGTTCCTTGAAAAACATCTTATTGTCAAGAAAATAACCAGGTTATATCTATAGAATGTATACGTAGTAGAAGAATGTACAATTGCAACTGTTTATTATATTTCATCAAACAACGTACTCATTTTAGGCGTAAAAAAAAAATATGTTTGTTTCAGGTTTCCCGACCTACCCTATTTTTTTGCCCCGACCCTAGAACATTTTTTGCGTTTTAATATTTTTTAGCATAAATTCATTAAAATCTATGTTGAAATTGATTTGTTTGAGAATAAAAAAAAATATAAAAAAAATAAATTTCCCTACCTACCTACCCTACTTTTGGGGGCATGAAACCTGAAACAAACATATCGTGATTGATTCCATCTTGGTGGAGTGTGCATTTCGCAATTTGGTATATTTTGACACTTCTGTGGACATATTTTCCTTCTACATGTACATGTTATTTTGTACTCATGAAAACCTGTATTACACGATGTTTCTGAACTATGGGAAGATGGAGATTTTCTAAGATTTGTTAAAAATCCTTTGACAAGCTTTTTAGCAACAAACTTACGTGGAATTTCAGTCTATCTTACATTTGCAAAATCAAAATCAACATGTGATAAATAGGTGTCCATTAGACTGGCATGTTTCGCTACTTCTCCTTCCATTGACTCTAATGCTTTGGTTGAGACATATTTATGATAGAGATATTTTTGAAGAATAAACTGACTTCATGAGAAAAAAGATTTCTCTCAATCCCAAGAGACGTTTATAAGTCTAGGTGTCCATATTCTTATACACAAGCGGAACATGAAAAACTTCAAGCAGTATGTCTTTATTTGTTTATGGGAGTCAGAAAGTAACTGTTATAACTGCCTTACGCTATGTATATAACTTTTATTTCCTCCATATTTGAAGAGCATACGTTCAATGAGATGAACCGTTAGTAATTCTTGTAATTAAATTGGTAATAAACTTCCGGGCGGTGTAAAGCTACCTCCATCGGTTTTATGATAGTTTTAGATCAATAAAACAAACGATCTGTGTATTGTTTGAAGTTATTGATTTAAAAAAAACGAGACAGAACTTCAAAAAATAGATATACCATTGTATTGAACAAGGTGCCTGTTTGAAGAACATCAATGTATTTATAAAATAGGTTTTAAACGTTGTAACTGTATCCGCATTTAAAACAGATCTCTAGGGACTCGGGTAGTGCAACATGAGTAATGTGTTTGGATATGTTCGTAGACACTACGTGCGACAGTGATACATGTTCTTATATGTATAAACTCTACGGTATAGTGAGATTTCATTGACCTGTTTACTAGCACATGTACTGTGTTTTAAAATGGTGACTTGCTCCATTTGAGCTGAAGACAGTTATACGCACACATAGTGTATGTTTTTGTCGTAAACCGCCGTTGTGATCTATGACACGGATGGAATAAAACACGACTGAAAGGTAAGACCATTTGCTAAATGTCCCTGGAAAACATTACTTCAGGACCTACGCCTGATCACCTCCTATACTTCAACTCCATTCTTAAAAGTTCGATATTCTAGAATCTACAGTTTAATTTGTAAAACTAAAGAAAGATGTATAGGGTGTTAATAAAATAATTTTACAACAAACAATTTTCCTAAGCTCAATTGAAATGTAAATTCGTAATCCGCAGTTAAGTGTCACTTGATACTTTTAGATTATTTAACATACGCGTATGATTTACAGTAAAGTAAAATATTGTATACGGAAAAAAAAAAACTCTATAGTTATACCGCGTCGGGTCTCCAAGAAAAAATAACAAATGTTAACAGGTTGGGACAACAAGGGCACAGCACAGCACAGCACAGCACAGCGCAGCGCAGCTTTATTTGACATAATTTATGGCCAACAGAGATACAAATCTTGTGAAAAGAGCATCAAACAGTTAAAACTTTAGCAAGTACTAAATATAATTTTCCTTAGAATTTCCATTGTATGTCTGCCAAGTTCTCCGCGCAGTAAGCCGTTTTCTTTTCAACACTTTCCTTAAAAATTTGCATTGTGCTCTTTCCATGTTCTTTGTCTTGTCATATACACCACAATTTAAGATTGGACCGGCAAAACTATTGAAGAATTTACCTTAATCATCGATCTGCAGTTGGAGTTGATTGAATACAAATATGATATTGATTACAGTGACTGTGTCGTGTTGGGAGTAAAAGGAGATGTGACACCTTCTTCAAAACGACTTTAAAATATAGAACTTGTCGAAATATTAAAACATTTACTTAAACAGGAGTAATGGTACACAGGTTTTCGAGTGTGTCAAGGTCATGGCCATAGAGTGAATACCACATTTATATAGTAAAGAACTAAATTAAGAGTAGTTTTTCTATTCATATTTGCTGAATTTATCGAAATTATTTAGATATTGGTACACATCTATATGGCTCGTATATCAACAATTAAAAACATACTTGGGAATATGTTTTCGTTGTATAATGTTTCTGTGTCTATATGAACCAAATTTCAAATGCTTTAGACATCTGTTTTAATATTTACATTAAGGAGTTCACTTTCGGTGCAGTTAAACTATGTCTTTTGTTGCTTGTTTAATCAGATATTTCTGTGTCATGGGCTGTATATCATGTTCCATATTATATTATATATTCTGAAAAAATAGTACCAAACCAATGTACATGTTTTCCCAAAAAAACTGATTAACGATTTAAAAGTTTTGAATCTCGAATCTTCTCCTCAGCGCATTGGTCTTTTTTTCAGCAAAGATGAGTGTTGGGTTTCACATGTTTGTTTGGGCGTTGTTTTACTTACTCACATCATCTCTCGTATTTGATACAGCCAGTGCAGGGGTAAGGCGTTTCGTTGTTAATTTTCCCTTAAATATTGTGAGCAAAAAGTATTACAAATAATGCCCTCAATATGTTTTAGTCTCGCAATTACATTTAAAACCTAATTAAAAACTTATTCGAGACAAGAATCATATATAGTCCTGCAATATACTTTAGAATATAATTCGAGATAAATATTTCTTTATATATACAAAAAGCATAGGAACTCTTAAAACATATACATGTATAGTATTGTACATGAACGTGCACTAGATCAAAGAATTGTGATCATTGCTTTCATTTTTAACCGTTTATACTTAAAATTATGTTCACACTTTTCACGTGAACGAACGTTTTAAGTCGCAAAAATGTTATTTACTTGTAGACAGTACAGAAGGACAGTGGATGCGGTGTGTCGGTAGGTTGTTTCCACGACTGTTCGGGCGACACGTGCACTTTCTTACTCACATGGGTAGAGGACAACGATGACATCCACCTGGTCCTAAAATGTGCGAGAAGCGAGTCAGATCCCTACTGTGCCATCGGCCTTTCCAGTAACACACAAATGGTAAGATTGTCGCGCATCTTGCAAACTGTATATTGCTCCATTGCACCTTAAAGAAAAATCAAAGCACTGTGACGACTGTCAAGGGAGGCTTATAAAGAAATTAAGTGTAGATCGTACGTTTTTTCGCAAATCCTTTACAATAATCATGACCACATTTAAAAAAAAAAATTTTAATTATGTAATGAGTCACCTTGTTTGACCTCTTGGATTGATTAAATATATTGTTGAACTATTTTGCGGTTGTAGAATAATTAGGAGGTGGTTCGGTTTGCAAATAGTGCAAGGCAATCAAAAATATTTTCAGGCCATCTTCATGTTGACTATTTGGCAATTGTCGGACAACAATCGCCACAATGAACAAGTCCTCACTTGGAGCAACCGAACAGAGGTTATTCAGCCTGTAGAATGATATGATTCTTCAGTATACTATATTGCAGGGAGATGACAGCGTGTTTGAATGTTTATCAACCAGCGGAACACCTAACGTGTACCTGTCGTACAATTCCGGCTATAGCAATAGTAGACTGGACCAGGTACTGGTGTATTATTGTCTTATATGGGTTACCTTGAGTACATATACAAAACTTCTATTTACATTCTAAATACATCTACAGATGAAATTATCATATACATATAAATTATCACATTTATAACGCAAATTAACTATAACTAGACAAACGTGTAATTGAAAAGAGATAATATGCATGTTGGCCCCAGCTAAAGTTAATGTTCTGAAGAAAGATACATGTTTCAATTCACCACTGTAAATCTTGCTACATATATACTCAGTTCCAAAAGAAAGTGTGCACTTTTTTATTTCTCCATTTTGATAAAACGTATCGGTCTCGAATTTCGAACTCTACCTTTATACATATACACAATTTTACTGTCGATTGAATGTGCTGTCAATGCACAGGCAATTGAGCATAAATTGCTCTAAATTTTGATGCCAAACATCATGGTATTTCTGTTAAACTGAATAATACATAAATTTAACAAAAACCTAAGTGCACACTTTCCTTTGGAACTGAGTATATAAGCAAACTGATTAAAAATGCAAAAAGATGCATGTCCAGTTTGAGAAAACAATGCATCTTATTTGAAATTACTAGATATTTGTATATTTCTTAGAATCAGTACGGGTTGTCAAGCATCTCAACATCTTACAGCAACGAGATTCTGACCTGTGATTTCAAGAGAAAGAAGACGTTTGCTTTGGTGGCAGGTAGGAGGAAACGCGCCACAACAAGTGCGTCCACGTACTTTGATATGAACACCGACTGGTATCTTTTGTACGCGTATGGAACTAATTCTGGAGGTACATACTTTATGTAACTTGTATTTGTACAGTTAAATAAATTGAAATATAAACGATTGACTACTTATTTTGTAGCTACTGATCCGGACCCTTCAATGGCAGAATTCAAACGGGTTTCATAAATGCTAATTAAGTCACTGTTTTGACAAGCATGAGAACGCCCTGTTTCCTTATATGTTCCAACTGTGTTTAGCTTTTGATATGTTACTATTTCATCGCCTAGGTACGCTTAACAAGCATGGTACCACGCCCCTGATTTCAACAAGGATTGCAGATTTCCAGAGTGTAGATGATATCAGTGCAACAGCTATAGACAGACCTCTTATAAAGGCTCATGGTAAATAATTATTTTTTATAAAAACGAGTACAGTCTGAAATTTAATGGTGTCTTTTCAATCACTATAGATGAATATATTTTTGGTCAGCCGCTTGAAATTCCCGAAAAAGTTTTTAATGCGTATGCAAACATAAAACATGGCCTAAATATAACCCTGACCCAGAAATATTCCTTGAGCCAACAAACAAATACATGTAAATGACACTACTGACACTCATCCTGTGATCCTGATTTCAGCAACGGACAATTTGACTGGTTTGTTGGTTTACATATATTTTGTATTGCAGGCATTTTGATGATTTTCGCCTGGGTGTTATTCTCGACTTTAGGGATATTTATAGCTCGATTTTTCAAGACAGCGTGGCCCGATAACGTGGAATGGTGGGGTGTTCAACCATGGTTTGTTGTAAGTATTTTGACAGTGCACTCGTTAACTGACACGGGGCTGTTCACCATCTGGATGTACCGTTTTGAGTTCAAACACAAACAATGCATCATGCAATGATTAAGCATGAACAGACCAAACAAATCTTTTTTATTCTTTGTATTTCCACTGATTGATCATGCAGGTATTTACAGATCATCCTTTCTATAGTTTGACTTCTGAACTTGATAAAATGCAAATGAACTAAATATTTCTTAAACTGACCCGACGTAATGAACATGTAAATATAGTGATCGTATGTCCACCATTTTGGGGTTGTACAGGTTGTCTTGATAGAGGTCTAGTGTGGTATTTGTATTTGCAAATGTAATGCATTTAAGTCGGTTCAAGTTTGCCTGTGCAATTTATGTCAACATTTTACCCCCTGGATAGATGTGTCAGTTACACATTGCGAGGGTAGACAATCAAGTGAAAGAAAATACTGATTTCGATATTCGAATTAAAACCCTTGTTTATAATACCATGTCAAGGGTAACATCTATGTTATTATGTATATATGGTATTTGGTGATGACAGCTTCACAGAGTGTGTATGGTGGGCGGACTACTTCTAACAGCCGTCTCTTTCATCATCATATTTGTGGATGTCGGTAAATATGTTGAGGTAAGTATGTTGAGGTAAATATGCACTTGCCTTAAGTGAGTTATAAAGTTAACTAGAGAAAAAATGCCTTAACTGGTTACAAGCTCCATATGCAAACACTTTCTTAATGCTGAAAATTGTTAATTTGTATTTGTGTTTTCAATATTTACTTATCTAGCAGTTAGCACTTGCTTATCAGTTAGCACAGATCCTCTATTGTCAAGAATAGGTCGAGATTTCATTTTAGTCTGTAAAATTATGAATAAGTCAAACTTCGCATCTATGCAACGCTATTTTAATTGAATAAGTTACATATACATGTACAAATGAACGCAATAACGAAACTTATAATCACACAATTCATAAATGTTGGAAGTAACTGCCTGGTATACATTCATGTACTTGTCTAATATTGACACTACCTATGTCTTGTCTAGATAGTTGGCTCGTCATACAAGAGGTCTCATCCTGTCCTCGGAATCGTTGTCATGTGCCTCATAGTTATAAATGTAAGTAACACAGGCTCGGTATTTACGTGCATTTCCAATAGCAATAAGTAAATCGTTGCAGATTTTAACGAGATGTTCACCTTGGTCGTAACTATACAGTTTACAATGAGTGCTAGATTGCTTAATAACATAAATCGATGTACATGTATGCTATTACAATCATTTGGCATAAAGACAGAGTAGACCCTTAAGTCATGTTATCAGTGAAAGAAATTATAATTTTGGCTGTGCTATTAATAATTATTTAACTCTTTCTTTGTATAATTATAATTCAATTAAACCTTCGATTATGATACAATATACATGTATATACATCTCCCCGTTATAATGGTCGTCAAGGGAGGAGAGTCCTACATCGGAACAAATGAAATTTTTTCACGTTTATCTCCCTTGGTAAAAAATTGTTCCACATGATAACTTTATACCCGAATTTCTGTTTTTCATAGAATGTTTTTATCGCTACCAAAATACCATCAGTCACACCAGCAGGGATCACATTTGAATGAACCCCTGAACTGCAAGGGGATCTTGGGTGTTGTAGAGGCGTGACCTGGGATCACGATAGACGCTGCTTTCTTGTGTTGGCCTTTGTTTCATTTTATTTTTTAACTGTTGTATTTTACACTGGTCATACAAAATTTTGGCTTTAGTATACATTGTACAAACGCGGAATGTATCTTACAGCCGGTGATGGCGTTATTTCGACCTAAACCAGATCATCCTAGAAGATTCATCTTCAGAGTTGCACACACAATTGTCGGAGTGGCTGCACAGACTATGGCCAGTAAGTATCTTTCTACACCGTCACCCCGGTCATATCAATAAAGAAAGCAGTCTTCCTGAGATGTCCCTTCCTGTCGTATGGCCGTACAGCCTTCTTGTTTCTTGACTAGGGACATAAATCCGTTGTTCGGTCTTATAGTCCTCATGAGATTTTTGGTGATTAGGGCGCTTTCTGTCTAGTAGGGATGGTTGTCATTTTTCTACATCTTCGATTTCTGTCATCGTACGTTTTTTGTTTTCGTATGTGACCATTAAATGACTGATAGCTCATTGTTTGAGCAGTAGATATTATGAAAATAGCTTTATTCCAACATACAATCTTTGAATGCATCTGATTGAATACCGGATGGATAAAATTAATCTTGATCATGTTTATAATTATTTTGTTTTAAATTTTCAGTTGTAAATTTATTTTCTGGGACAATACTAGACTCCATCGAGATTTCGTCTGCTGCACGAGTTGTGTTGGGTGTTTACTGTGGTTGGATTATTGCTATAGAGATTGGACTCTATATATACGGCTGTACATCAAAGAAAAACCGTAAACATTCGTTAAGTTACCTTTTGTAATGCGTCAAAACGTGACGTTACCACGTGATGATAAATATTTTCTGTAAAAATTTGCTTTGGTGTAAAGATTTAAGCAACTTCGTACAACTTGAATTACTTGAATTAGAAAGTATACATGGTAAAAAAAACTGAGATTGTAAACTGCTCTGTCATACTGGTTACATTCTTATTTTTCCGTGCATGTACTAGTAAATAATGTTAGACGATTAACTTTGTTACATTTTATGTTGTAGCAAAGACTGCAGTTGCCGCTGAAGGTATGGTATTATTTGAACCTATGATAAAAATTATTGTGTTGTTTTGAAATCTGACACTTGCATGAATAACCACTAAAGGACTTCAACGAAACCAAATAAAACAATAAATCAACTACGAATTCGCAGTTTTGTGATAACAAACTTGCAGTGCAGTTTTAATGTAGTGTTTAATTTTAACTATTTATAACAGTAAGCGGCTTGAAACGTGGCCATGACCGTTTGAATCGTGGCCAGGTATCATATTTGTGGCACAATTCGTAAAAACTGGAAAATTTGGTTGAAATTTCGATATAGAAATCCTTTAATTAAATACATTGCTTTTACATGGCATATCTTTCATGTCTTCCAGATAAAATGCGGGAAGAACATGAGTTAAGAAGTTCCAGAGAGGCATTGCAAGACGACGGTGATAAGGAACACGTAAGAGTAGTCTTTCTTGATCAATTTTGTTTAAATTTTTTGTTGTACGATTCCCATCTAAAAGTTATTAGGACTTTATCATTTATCAGATAATGAAATTTTGTTTGCATATTTTGAGCAATATTCCAAGTGAAACTTGCGCAAATGACTAGAATTTTTATGTATCTTTGACTATTGGTGGGTATTGCTAAATGTAAAAAGTAGTATACATGTCATAACGGCTGACTCCTTTTCAGAGTTACAATAAGCTGAAAATTTCCGTGCTTCTCGTGAATGTTGTGGTACTGTTGGCGCTTGCAATAGCTGTGTCGGCTATCATCGGAGACGCAAAATAAAACAGAAAAATCGTGCATTGATAAATCGGAAGTTCAGAGTGTGGTAGTTTATACAATGCCAGTTGATGTATGACATCCCATTAGCTGTAAAACACTTTCAAAGTTTTCAAGTTTTCCAAGTGGTGATTATACTAGAGACTGCAGTTCCTGTGATGTTATGGCATTTCCGTAACAGAAATAGCTGTATTAATCCCTTCGAACTCTCGTGTCACAGAACACAGTGCCATTAGCAACTTCAGGTAGAAGCTAAACAGATTAACAATAGAACTTACACGTGCGGCCCATTCAGTGTCATAAGCAGTTTCTTCTAGAACAGTATCATATTTATGAAATTTTATGCAAACATAAAATGTTTTATGTCATTGTACACATTATATTTTGTTTATATGTTTTTCTAATTTGAAAAATTTGTTATTTATGGCATAATAAATGCCATGTGAAATGCCCTGTTGGGACCATACATAAATATATTAAACTCCAAATATTCACCTAAAAAAAAAAATTTTTTTTTTAAAAAAAAATATATTTAAGGGGGAAAGGGGGGGGAATTAACCGTGGGTTCCGACGATGCATATATTACGACTCCGGATAAAGCGAAATTCCGGAAATAAGGAACACATTTTCTCGGCCCGATTAACTTTTCCTTCTTTATCTAATATGAAAATGCTATATGGATATATGGGTCATAAGGAGGTCGATATATACGGCGTTTGCTATACTCTTTTAGCTCTACTACTGAAATAATAAGAAGGACCGCAATGATCTCCGTCGTGTCGGCTTCAGAGTAGGCATTTCAATTTGTTTCATACCAACCTTGCACCACAGAAAATGTTGCGGTGGGACAAATTATACACCATATCCTTTCATTGTACATACCATTCTATACATTATGTATGTATTATTTTTTCTACATATCTAACCTTACATCTACGTGTATACATTTTGAAATTATGATTAAAATTTATATCTACAATGTAAAATTTATTATGTTCACAAATGTTGTTTACAAATATGCTCTTCTTTTGGAAGAAATAAAGATTATCTATCTATCTATCTGCATTATTGGTGAACCTAATATCGTGAGCATAACCCACTTACTACTTATGATATTGACCAGAAACGTTGATGAATCAGAGAATAAAGTTTTAGAAACTCTCAACTGAATTCAGTCATTAAGTCAAATTATTACCTCTCATTAACTTAGACATTTTGATTTAAGTTTTGCGTGTAGACTGATTTGGTTAAAGTCCCAGGATCTTTTTGAATTTTGAATTTACTGATATTGTATAAAAACTATACTGATAGGATAATGATAGAACCATTTCTATTCACTCTAAAACAATGGCATATTCATTTCTTTTGTATTCAAGTCGCTTTTTTCACGAAAAAGAGTTGCCAGGAAGCCTTTTTTATTTTTTGCAGTATCATTGGCTTGATATATTTCTCACATGTACGTCGATTTAAAAAGTAAAGCTTTTCATGTCTGTGGTATAAAGGACATTTCCGCCGGTAAAAAAAATAAGAGTTACTTGTCAATGAGGTCCTGCGACTTAAAAATTTTGTTTGCAAACTCTTAATATACACATATTTTATTTATGTGATGGATTTGAAACTTAAACTGAAATTATATGAAATTATGGCCGTCGTTGCACTGTAGCTGATGTTTTAGTTGCAAGGTTTTATCAAATTCTTTTTACAAAACCAAGTACCTTTTAACATTGCTTGGCTTTCGCAAACAAAGCAGCACTATGTCATAAGACAGCTCTTGTTCTACTTATAATCTATGCTAATTCTGCATTCTGTTGTAAATATGTGAATTAACAACTTGCATTTGATTTCAATCTTTTACTATTTTACATGTACATGTTTGTTGATCAAATGTTTATTTTTCAAGTATAAGACAAATAACTAAGCTGTAAAAACATGTTTTGTCCGCTTACTGTACCCTAACTTTACCATCAATCACAACAGTCAATGTTGTGGCTCTGTTCATTTTAATGCACTTAAGAAAATAAATTGCTCAGGGGCGACGCATGCCGCGCAACCAATTTATTATGGCAAATGTATCAAAATGTGCATTAACCGACTAAGTGATTGAAGTTACTTTTTTGTAAATCACATGATTACCCTATTTACTGATTGTTACCTAAGCTATTTGCCAAAAAGTTAAAAGTGCTGCCAATGCATCAAAATGAACAATGACTCCCATATTTACTGACTGTTACCTAAGCTAATGACCCAAGTTAAAGTGCAACTAATTCATTTTCGTAAATGTATCAAAGTGAGGTAAGTGTCCAATTGTACAAAAAATAATTTCAAACAATAACCAGTGTAAAACGACAATGGACGCTGACCATGGTAAAAAGCTTTTTTTTAACCTTGTAATTACTTGCATACTATACATGTTTAAATTCTAAATCTTAAATAATAGCCACTGAAATCGTTCATTATTATAACATGATAGGCCCTATATAAATCGCATGGAAATGATTTTTTTGAACGTATGAACATATATTTTTACATACGATCGGAGAGGACTTCCCTCTACTTTTTGCGGCAGGCATGCATAAAATGGTAAAAATATCATGGTCAGTTGGTTCTGTGGTGTTTACCTTTTTATTTGTAACAAATAGTCGAGGCCTGGACCCGGTTGTTCGAAATTTTAACCGGCTGTTAAAGTAACAGTTTATCAACTTTAAGGATTGTTTTTCTACCCTTTACACGGCTCACTGAAAAAAGTATATATCCAAGAAAGTAAAAGCTTAAAACCCTTACAACCAAAAATAGAAATATCCTTCAGGTGATTTTCAACAAGAATCATATTTTGAATCAAAATTTAGCAGGCGGTTAGTTTAACAGCCGATTGAGGTTTCGAACAACTACTACAGTCTGTAGTCCCAGGTCATTTTAATATTTTCACATGAAACAAAAACGATTTTTAAAAGACGTTCGACTTGAAACGATGTCGTCTATCCAATCTAACAAATTTCGCGCAAGTATGTCTTCAGAAAATCTGTTAAAACATGAGAAAAGCGTTGTAATTTTATATATGTTTTCAGTTTTAAACAATAATAGTCACTAGTATAAGTTCTAATACAGCGTATAGTGTTTATGAAAGAAAGGTCATTGACCCTGGATTCGATCCGTGCGGAAGGTTCACGGGTTCACGACTTATGAACCCAACTTCGTCAAGAGTATATTGACCATCGATTGTTATAACAGCCATTGCGTATGTGAGCATGTTAATGACATATAACATGGGTTGAAGGTTCAAATGGTGCCGGGTTCAAATGTGAATGGGTTCAAATGTGAAAAGCCTCTTGTATCATGAGGAAAAAGGTTATTAGACGTAAATTGCGTGGAAAGTGAGTATTGGTGCAGCACGTAACTCAAGGTAAAGAGGTTATCTAAAGTTCAAATGTGATATGGTGTACGAAAAAGTAACATTCGCGTTTGAAGTGTATGTTCTCCGATAGTGAGCATCACATTTCAGCGCTGAAGACTGCAGCTGCTGCTGTTGCTGCTGATGATGATGATGTTACAGCTACTGCTGCTACTACTGCTGTTACTGTCACTGTTACTGCTACAACTGCTACTGTTCGTGATCAAAGCGCTTATTTCAAAAGAGAAATAGCATTGGAACAATTTTCATTAAAAGACTCCATTCACAGCCCAATTAAGTGGACTGACGAACATTCAGCTCCTCAGCCGGACACACCTCCAATCACCCGAGGGTTCTCATCTTATATACGATGGTAGAGATGTTCAGATATTTTAAAATGGTGTCCAACTTTCCATGGAAATGTCTATGATATGACATATCTTAAATGGAGAGATGCATTTAGGCATAACAGGATAAGATCTTTAAAAAAATGTTCGAAGAAAGATGTTAACGGGTTCAATAGAAATAAGCTTACACAAAATTTATTTAATAGTATTTTATTTTTAATTGACTGGAATGGTGTGAATATATTTACCAGTTTTTCCGCCCCGGAAATGTATACACCAAATTTGTCTGCAATGAGGCCAGCCTCTGACTACCCCGGAAGACCCCACTCCCAATAAACTGGTGGCCACAGTGCCCCCGCAAGCCGCGGAACTCGAACATATTCATTTTTTATGGCTATATGACATTTTAAACATTTCTTCATTTATGTATTCGTAATAAACCAAAATTTCTATTTTTAAAAACCTGACATTTTTATGGGAATGACGACCGTCGGGGTAAACTTTGATACCGTG
This sequence comes from Saxidomus purpurata, assembly GCA_022818135.1. Taxonomy (NCBI): domain Eukaryota; kingdom Metazoa; phylum Mollusca; class Bivalvia; order Venerida; family Veneridae; genus Saxidomus; species Saxidomus purpurata. The sequence goes on from JAFMSR010000014.1 coordinate 37,321,835, forward strand.
ACAGAAAAAAAGTTTAATGCTATTAATACGTTTTATACGAAAATTAACTTGTTTTTATGCCACATCACTTAAAGAAATACCTAGAACAGTACGAATTGGATTACTGAACAATATGAAATGTTTTTATACTTTACGATACTGCTGTTATTTATGTTGTCATGTTTCCACTGCCAAGATTTTTTATCATTAATTTACATAAACTTTGTTAAACAAATATGAAAAATGCCTCCCGTCATTTATAGACAGGTTATAACCATGTGTTTGTCTCCCCCAAAAATTACCCTATTTGGTAGTAATCAACATTTGTTAAAATATAACGGACAGTGACCTGAATGTACATATATATTTTACACGGAGACAGTTATAGATTATCTAATATAAGATGTATTGTTTTGAAAAATAGACTCCTGTTTTATATGTTACACATTGACTTCGCCTAGGTTGTTTTTGAATTATATTGTTGACTACACGTATTAAAAACTTGAACAAGGAATTAAACCATAAAACGTTCGACTGCAGAAACCCAACTGGAAAAAGACTGAAAGTGGAATTATGCACATCTTTTTCAAGTAAAAATCCAGCTGAAATAGGTGTGTGCTAAAAAGGTAGAGGAAATAATTACTTTTAACCCAATACACCAAACTCTTCCTGCTACCAGTACGAAATAATAACTTTCAAAACACTACTTGGGAGAGTCAATTAAAAAAACCAACTGCATGCAGGAGTTGCTTCCTTTCCACTGCCAAAATCTCTACCAACAACAACAATAACACATGGGAGATCACTGTCAAGAAAGGAACAATTATTTTATTTGTCCATTTTTTTTATTTCTAAAGCACCTACTTCGAATACTAATGCGGCATTATCATTAGTTTAACACATTTAAATGCACAGCAACCAAAAATTACTTTTATAAAACTGTCACCAAAAATACACTATGTGCAGTAAGATGTACATAATGTCACTTTAATATATTGAAAATCGCGACGACAACAAAAACTCCGAGAAAAGTATGCACTTAAACGGTGGTCATTCGTATAATCATATTTTGCGATGTATTTGTCTTTTTCTATATAAATTCTGTGAAAATGCGGGAAGAAATTGAAGGAAACTGTTTCAAGTCACTGAATATATTCTCAATGTTTCTATAATACCCAAGGTCATTTAGTATTTATGAACGCACACAAGAGACTAACACTTCCCTTGGAAACGAATATCAGATAGACAATAGATTAGTTACCATATATATTTTTGTGACTGATATTCCAGTCCAATAATATACATAAATCATGTACATATATGGTTTCATTAAATAACGACTGAAAAACTCTTACTTGAAACTTAGTGTTTGACCCCATTCGAATGGCTTAGATCTTTCTTTTTTATTGAAACTAACTGAAATCACTTGATTATTGAGAGTTCACGGGCACTTACGAGGATTTTTATTGAGAGTTCACGGGCACTTACGAGGATTCGGAAGATTTCGTCCGCTGTTCTGTAAAGTACTTACTAAATCATAACAATGCCTTGTCAATTTTTGTCCCAGTGCCCCACATACAAATTAATGATAATATATACATTGCGTTTGTATTTACGTAGTATTTGCTTTTTATCAGCCAGGTTCATTAGTTCAATGTTCGCGGGTTAAATCACTGTTAGGCAATGAGTACGCGTCAGTACTAAAATGGCCGTGTAAATGAAACGTTATAGTATTAATATTTATTCCTTAAGAACACAGAACAAAGCCATGAATGGGTTAAACAGTGTACATAACCTTATTCATAAAATTGTTAATGGTAGGTATCACTTTTGAATTAACATTTCTGATTTGTGGTGATTTGCCTTTTTCTCACATGTGTTGCATACCGTATACCTTAAGCGCAAGTTTCTAGTAGAAGCGTATGGATTAACGCATTCATTGATCAAAGAAGTTTGTTCTGACGTCATTTACTTACACGGGGGATATAGGCGCTAATCTGGTATGCAAGAAATAATTTGCAACCTAGAATTTGTTCAGCAAAACCTGTCAATTCGCCGTATTTTGTCGTGTCAACTGTATATCAGTCATTTTTACAGTGTATACACATACACGGAATGGACATTCTATAGATCAGCAGCATGAGCGATCACGTGCATTTGAATGGGTTGTTGGGGGAACACGAACGAATCTGTTGTGCAACTGGCATTTTTGCAGTCATTCTCATAATGACGTTATACAATGTATATCGTCTTACAAATTACAAAATGTTATCATCGCGTATTAAGGTTGTGACACGGCCCCAAGTCTATACAAAAGTCCGTACATTTTAAGACTAACGATCATATAAGTGTGTTATGAACGAAACGACCGATACATGCATACACCATCATATGTGATTTAAAATTCTGGTAGTATGTATAGTAGAAATAGATCATATTCACTATCTAAACCTGGATTGAGTATACTGCTTCGGCTCTTCCATATATCAAGAAGAGATAATAATTGTACTTTCCAAATCTAAATAGGACATATGAAACCGTTTTGAGAAAAAAAAACTTCAACTGTTCCTGTATATACTCACCCGAGGAGAAAATCCCCAATCAAAATAATTTATTTCATTCACCGCGCTTTCACTCGTAACATTTGATTGGTCCGACAGAGCGTTCCGAGACAGGCGTGTCTCCCACAACGCATAAAACGTTTACCGACCGTATATCGTGTCAATGCGAAGTAGATGTTTTGCTGTCATTTGAGCCGACAAGGTGGCCACAAACGCTACCAGAGGAGCCCAGTATATAGATAACTTGCCAGATTACTCGGGGACATTATTGTTAAATATGTGATTTGTTTTAATACTGTTTTTATGAAAGTGTTTGGTGTACACAGTATGTAATATTAAATGGGTGACAATCGATTATTTTTGTAGTGTCTTAGTCGACAGATAATCGCATAATTTTTTGTTGTTAATTTCAGATTGTATGGTCATGTCACAGAATCGATCGTAGAACAGACAGTTTGTTTAAAAGTTTGCAATCTTCTTGAAGATATGATGTTTTTTATATGTTTAAGAATGATCAATTTCCGATTTATTGCACAGTATATACTAAGGGGAGTTAGAAGTTTCGATTAGTGTATAAATAGAATTAGCTAAGTCTTTTCTTTAAGTCGTTTGTTCACTTGGTCAACAGAAAAACATATCCGGTATGAGCATAGCATATATCTACTGTCCTACGCCTTCCTGCGTAACACATTGCGAATAGTGAAGAGATACAACTCCCTCGTACATCGATCTCACAGAAACCTTTTACTACAAGGTGAGGTTACATTGCCCTCTAGATTCCTCAATGAAAATCACTGCGTCATCAAAACAGGAGACATTCAACCCCGTTTCCACTATATATACAGCCACATCCCCGGCTTTGGACATTACACCATCGACAACCACACTGTGAACTTTAAATACAATTTCAGTACGTTTTGTACATTATAACTGATAACAATTTTAAATTATACCGATTATGGATGCATTCAGTATTTTGCTTGTACTTTTCATAATTTTGCTCTTTAGATGGGTTCGAGCCAGCGAAAGTACCGTCGGTCTACCACCAGGGTCCATGGGCTTCCCTCTCATCGGAGAGACACTTGAGTTTGCAAAGAAGAAGGTATGTAATTTACTTATATGATATAAAATCAGATATAAAGTATTTATTTTATTGCAGTAATGTTTCGCTCTTGTGTTGTCTATGATTGGGACAGAACAAAGTAGATGGCAGATAAAACAAGTCGCAGAAATGATGACGATAAGGATGATAATGATGATGTTTACAAAGATGACAACAATAATGGTAGTGTTCATCATCACCATTTTCAGTATCAGGCTTAGTTTTAACGTCAATCTGTTCTGTGAAAGTGTTCGGAGCTATCTTAATTAAGATTACAGTAACTCCGGTTATAACGAACTCTTTGGGGTCATTTAAATTTGTTCCTTATATCCGGAGTTTGTTATATCCATATAACATTTTCATGTAAAATAAAGAAGAAAAAAAAACTAGGGCGGAGAAAATTTGTTCCTTATATCCGGATTATCCGGAGTCGTTATATAAGGAGTTTACTGTATCAAGATAAATTTAAAAGGTTATCACGAAGGAAACAGCGCTTAAGATGATATTTTTTTGTAAGTGTAGTGTTATTCCCAGTAAGGAATGCATTTGCTCGGATACATTTAATTTTGCTTTCTTTCTTCATTTTCTCCCATGGGTTTTTGGTGTGTTCTTTTATTGATACATTATTATTAGGACAACCATTATATTAACTGTGCTTCGTTCACACTTCCCTGAACAAGTTCATGAGTAACCAGGTTAATGTATTCGACCCAATTATTATTTTTATCTCGGGTCAAACACGCTTTCGGACTTGCCCTGTCTGGGAAAACTGTGCCATTTCCCAATAACTGGCCACACAAATTTGTTTGCCCTGAATATTCATAATGTACAATCAGGATTCTGGGTCAATGTATGGTATCTTTAAGAATCATGGACGTCATTTTGATGTTTCTTTTTTATTCAACATATTTCGGCCAATGACCTCCAAATTATAGTCATGACTCATCAAATTTTTTGCAAAGAATATAATACAATGTTTGTGTCAATATTGCCTAATGTAAATATTTAACCTATCGCATTGTTATTTGTTCAATTCTGAACTAGTTCGACGTATTTGAATAGGCGATATAGGAAGCATAAAATTTTCTTTAACAAGTTAGACATTTTATCATGACTTCCTGTTGTGAGAATAAAGTCATAATACATTCAAAGTTCAGTCTAAGACGTAATGCAATTTAGTCTCTTCGGAATGCAATTATTCAAATTCTGCAGCGGAACTGGCAGGCAAATTTATTAAAATGGTGCTTGAATTTCTGGAGAAAAAAAAAACTGCATTGTAATAGAATTTGAAACTTGACCAACATTTTTTCGGCTCCTGACGAAAAAAAACTATAGTTTCGACATGAATCTGGTACATCAACAGCGGCTGTTTTCAAAATTTCAAACTTAGTTCTAATATTTAAAATTTTATTTTCAGGTGGAATTCTTCAAAGAAAAGCATGTTATGTATGGCAGGGTTTTCAAAACCTGCTTGTTTGGAAAGTCTATAGTAAGAGTGTACGGATCTGAAAACATTCGGAAAATTATCCAGGGTGAGAATAAATTAGTACGTTCCTCCTACCCGACATCCGTTCGCCAACTGATCGGCAATCAGTCTATTTCCATGAGTCATGGTGACATCCATAAATCCAAGAAGAGAGAACTGGTGAAGTATCTGAGCCCGGAGTTCTTCCATCACCATACACCAGTGCTTTCACGGGCTATCGCTGATCGGCTGGAGGAGTGGTGTGACAAACCCGAGATCGATTTGTATCTTGAATGTCAAAAGCTGTTTGTAGGGCTTGCAGCGAGATTTCTCATCAACATAGATATTTGTGAAGCAGACGTAGAACTACTGCAGCGCCATCTACAAACATTCAACGATAATATATTCTGTCTTCCCGTCAACTTGCCGGGCTTTGGTTTCTATAAGGTAAACCACAATTCTCGTTATCTAATAATAACCATTGTTTCATTTTTAGATAAAATTGTATTAAAAGTGTTTTAAATTGAAGAGATTTTTACTATAATAAAATTCTTATCATCTGTCATGTTTTAAAGCAATTTTATTTAAAAGAGAGTGCGCATTTTGACGAATGCTGTACAAACTTTAATGCATCATAAGACGAAAGTTCTGGTCAAGAACACGAATATACTTTTTGAAAAGACAAAGTCGTTGAAATAAGTTAACGCTCCGTTAAGATAATAGATTTGTTAGATTTCTGTCTTTTAACACATGTTTTATTATGTGTATTTTGCTATGCTTTCAGGCAATGAGAGCCAAAAGAGAGATGAAAACCGTGATCGCAAATGCCCTGAACAAGTCTACCAACAATAACGAAGTGCCAGAACAGCTGTGTTCCGTTCTACAAGGTCTGAAACAATCTGAAAATTCTGACTTTAAGACCGACGCTGTTTTGTTGGACTCTATCGTAGAACTACTGTGGTCCGGTTCTCAGACCGTCAATTCTGCGGGGTTTAGTCTTGCCCACAAACTTTGTCAAAGAAGTGATATCAGGGAACGATTGCAGGAGGATATAGACAATAACGGATTGACTAATACAGATGAGCCGATCTGTGCCAATGATCTAAGAGAAATGACGTATGTGGATGCCGTAGTCAAGGAGACGCTACGAGCACTGCCTCCTGTAGGAGGAGCCTACAGAACTGCCATAGAAACATTCGAACTTGATGTAAGTCAGTCATCCTTTGTCAATAGATCTATATTTTCTAGCTATTCTTTTTATATTTTGTACTCAGTTCCGCTAAATGCTCGAGATAATCATCATAATTAGTATTGAAAGAATTTCAACTTTGTACAAACATGATTTAAAGCTATTGATATAGGATTGAATAAATCTGTTTATAAATGATATTGACGTTTGCTTTTACACTTTTCAGGGTTATACTGTGCCAAAAGACTGGTCAGTTGTATTCAGTATAAGAGAAACACACATGCATGACGGAGCCGTTCAGAGTCCAGATTCTTTCAATCCAGACCAGTGGCTGGAACCAAACTTCGGCAAAGACAAATACTCATTTTTACCGTTTGGTGGCGGATCACGGATATGCCCAGGTCAGGCATACGCAAAAATGATCTTAAAACTGTTTGCCGTCGAGTTTACTAGGTTGTGTTCGCCATCAATATCAAAAGACAGTGCCATACAACTCTGGCCAACTCCGAGACCAGAAGGCCAAGTGTTGACAGTGGTGAACAGAATTTAAACATAAGTTTGCCAAAACTGTACCTGATATAAATGATTTTACTCACAAATACGTGTCCTTTGTAGGGCGATATTATTGTAAGACTAAGTCAATATACCAGTGCTATATAAGAATGCCTTTCATGTTGGTACATTTGTTGAACGAAAGAATCGGAAGTTTGCTCTGGTAGTCTTTGCAGAGTTTGGAAGCATAATATTATACAATTTGATGCCATATTAACCCGGTGAACTTTATTCTGTGATTTTATTACTCATTACACATAAATACATTCGTTTAGTCTTATCTTATTCATATTGTTGGCTTTTTAATTGCACTTATATGGTTAATATTGTACACGAATATGCGTCACTGCATTTTTTTTCATTCTTTTTTCATTTTCTTTTTCATTTTCCTTTGTTTGCGAAGTTTTAAATGTCAATTATATACCCAATTTCTAACATTGACATGAAACAAAACATTTTCCATTTATCAGTCAGTTATATTTATCTTTATGAAGCAACATTACATTGATCATTTGACTTAATTTGTGCTATAATGTGTCTTTATTTTTTTTTAAAGTGAACTATTCAAATAACAAGTGCGTCTTCATGCTACACGTACGTCAGTTTTTATCTTTATCATCGGAAAAATAAGAAGAATGAAATATTTTTAGTGTCGCATGCAGGTATTGCCTAAGCAACGACATTTCAAATAACAGTTTGAAACTTTTTATTTATTGATAACAGACAGTGTTCTTCCTGGTACATATACCGGTTATCACGCTCTATTTGTACATTACACGTAGGATAGTGTTTTATCAGTAATTTGTTATCATAAAACGCGCACAAATTAGGACATAATTTTTGACAGACTCAGTGTCTCGTTGAAATCAGGGTAAATGATTCATTAGTAACATCATACGATATGACATACCGTACAATTTCAATTGCTTTCCTTGAACACATGTTTTTTTTTTTTTTATTTTATGCACATATCCCATCATATTATCTTCAAATGCAATTGTTTGAGAATTGTGAAGTTTTACATTGTAGCTTTGGTTCTGTGTAAATGTGCCATGATATATGTCCAGATTTATTTATTTATTCATAAATAAAATGTTTACGTCAACTCTTACTTTTGAAGTTAGTCTTTGCATCCTCTCATATGAATGTTACATAAAAAAAACCATCAAACCTAAAAAACTAACAAGAACAACCCTATAAAGCAGATCTACGCACAGAGGAATAAGTACACTAGTTATGACAATAGCTTACGTACACATCGAAGCTTTAATACCAACTATACAAACGCAATTGCTTTTGTAAAGTACACCAAATAAAGGATATAACACCGCGAATATGCCACGATGTGCCAGCACAACGTAACAGGTTGAAATTTGCCACCATGGAACAGTCAGTAACCGGCAATGTTGGTGACTAAGAGTTAAAACTAATTTGCAACATGTTTAGACCTCCCACATCCGAAATCAGCCCGACCTATTTAATGCAAATATGATGCTAGTTCTGTTTAAAGGTCCATTACTAAGACCAAATCGAATTTTCTTTTTAATCCTGAATTGTAACAGGCGTCTTCTAATAAGGAAAATATGACATACTGCATTGAATGTGACCATACTGTGTTGAAAATTTGAGTTTAACAAAAGAATTAATATATCATATTTTGCATTTTCAAAAACGAAAGTATGTTTTCCAGTTTTCAAAAACTCTTTGTAATTTTCCAAAAATCTCACAGGAAGAGGCTGTAAATAAGTTGTATATGAATAAGCATGCATATTTTTAAATAAAGTTGAAAGAATTTCACTTCCAATGATTTGCAACGTATATTTCTGACTGTTGACAACATGCAGTAAAGTGAAAGTAGGACAAAAAGACCACCAGGTCAATCTAAGGAAGTACAAAAAAATCACTCTTTTTTCTGCAGCAGTATTTCAAACAGGGAAATACTCCACGGCTATTGTTAAGTTTTAGAAGCAAGTTTCAAACTGTATTTCCCTGTTACAATTCCAGAAAATTCTATTTGGTCTTAATAATGGACCTTTAAGCGCTTGTTGGTCCTGTTGAATTTGTTTTTCGCAGGCATGTTTGGAAAAACACGTAAAGAGGCGAACTCTTCAAATGTCGGGGAGAAAATGAATCCCGATTTTGGTGTGAGTCATGCACAATAAAACGAAGAAGATGCTTTATTCTAAATCTCTCCATCATTCGTATACTTATATAATCCCCATTGCCATCACGGCTTACAAGTTTGGAAACAGATACTACATCATTTTCATATTAGTCTGTGTTTCATCACAATAAGGGGGAGTGGGGACTGGGCTGGAAAGAACTCTATTGACAAAAATTCTGAAAGAAATCAGAAAGTTTTCCAAATAAGGTTTATTTTATTTGCCTTATACAGTCTGAATAAACCATCTTACGGTAGGGCACATTTCATTAGAAGGAAATTTTAAAAAACAACTAAATCTATTAACGATGGTTCGCACCTACGAACAGCGTGGGAACTTCTTTACTAAACATTATCAAATATTTCACATATCAATCGTAAAAAGTTTTTACATTTTAACTTTAGACAATTTCAATATTCAGATTGCCACTTCTTAAATTCGGTTAAGTGTATCAATAACATTCCATGTCTCAGGTTTATAAAACAATTCATGCTCAACTTTGAATTTGAGCACAAAACAGTTAAACCTCTAGCGCCATATATTATACAAATAACAATAGAGCTATTGTTTAAATGTCCTTTTAGATATTTACAAAAAACATGTGTGACACATTTTTAAAAAGTACAGTATTTTATCTATGATCATGATTTGATCTTAAATATGAAATAACGCATGACCTAAATACTGACAATGACAAGTAATGATAAGAAAGTTTTTTTTATCAATATTACAACATATCAGAAACATCATAAATCAAACGAAGCTAGCGCTATTAAAAAAGTGGAGGAAAATAACTTAATAATTATATGTTATAAAAAGTTGATAATATCACGTCCATTTATTTGAAATCAATGTTTTCATCTTTCTCATTGCACTTTTAAACTGGGGATCTAATAAGCCATAAACGATTGGATTGATTACGTGGTTGATAAAATACAACCGCAAGAAAAAGAAATAAGCTGCCTTCTGACTGTCAGACAAGTATTGCAAAATGTCCTTTGGGCTGGCAATAATGGCGATGAGTACGAAATAAGTTATTGTCGTGATGATAAAAGAAACGGTCAAAATAAACATTATCAGTGTCTTCCTTCGAACTCTTTTATTCAAGGACACCCTGTTTGCACGGCTTTGAGGTCGATTTGCGTCATTATGGTTTTGAGTGTCATACGGTTGTCTGTTGTTTTCTGAAACGTCGGACTCGTCATTTATCGACAGGGAATGTTCTCTTTCTGTGTCATTGAAGACTGTTAAGTCGGCTGCATTATTAACTGTATTGCCGTTTTGGCTCGTGTCTGATGCTGTGCTTGCGCTGGTTGGCGTGGCAGTTGTATTTGTGGCAGCATTGACCATGGGAAGTCCGGACCCCATCCTGTGGCGCCGTTCCTTTAGGAGTTTCATAGCTACAAAGACATACTGTACGAACATCAGGACCAACAACATCATAACAATAGCGGTAACTGTTGAAATATAGCCTATTGGATACTCTGTTTTCTCAAACATTTGGTCTTTTTCACACAGCGTAACAGTTACAGTTCTGTTTTTATATATCTTTATTTGTGATCGTAGTCCCCAAAGAAAAGGAGTTGGTAGTGCAATAATAAAGGCAACTACGAAAAATATTCCACATAGATATTTGGCAACCCGTGGCTTGATTTGCCAATCGAATGGTCGGCAAATTTTTCTGTATCGATCAACAGCTATGGTCAGTAAACAAAAGGCTTCAGCTGAGACCGTAAACACGTTGAAGAACGATTTAGTTTTGCACAATTCCCGCACTGGATACGTATACCAATTAAGCTGTGTGACCATCTCCCCTGGCATAGTCGTCACGCAACATGTTATATCTACGACTGCTAAACAAAGCACAAAGTATCTAAAGTTACAAACTCTATAGTGAAATAGGAACACATAAATCACGAGCAGATTTCCGAAGAATCCAAAAACAACTTCCATTCCAACGATAATAGTGACAGGCAAAACAGCCCGAGTCATTTCATCATTTAGTTCTTTTGCTAACACCGCAAAGTCGTTATCCATATTCTCTGATGTATTCATTTCTCTTAGCACGCCGTTTAAAATTACAAAACTGAGTCTCCTTATATATATATATTTGTTTCTTTTTCAAATTACCAATTTGGAACAAATGTCCCAAATTAGACGATATAACATTAGCCTATATCTACCGACACTCTTGCAACTTTTCTGACTCTGTTACTTTTATTGAAAATAAACAAAACGTTCGTTATCAGCTTAAAACAATCCATATTTCTATTTGCTATTATGTTAAGGGCTGTATGAATACCATGGTTGCTGCGGCAGATTACATGGGATGGGGGATTACCCTCTTACATTCAGGATTGGTTTTGTAATGTAGGGTGATAAAAGTATTCTCAAGTTTCATTGTGTTTTATCAAACAATTGAGGAAGTTAAATTTTAAAGATACAAAATGTACTTGTTTATCTGTGAAAGACCGACTAGGCAGCAGTAATAATAATAATAATACTGATTATAATAATAATAATAAAATCTTTATTTCAAGAAGGTAACACAAAAAGACATTTATACGAAATTATAGCAGAAAAATATTTCAGAAAATAATTCCAAATCTGTTGTTATTAAGGCAAAGATTTTGTACAGTTTAAAACAGTAATCTACTTGGAGCATTTTGTTATGCTTAGAGATCTTTTGCAGTAAAATTCATATTTTGCGGTTGTTTTTTTCATTCGCAACAAGCCACGCCTTGAATTAATGCGGAAATGTTGTATGTCCTGTGAGCTGTCGTGATAGTCAATCTTTCCAATATGGTAAGAATGTATCTGACACAAGCGTACTTCATGGTAGACGTCCGCATCATGATTTGCCCTCAGTAACGATTAATTATATCTTCAAGTATTACGGCCTCGGTGCATGCATATTTGTATTGCATGAAACTCATTATACAGTTGTGCCGTTTGTTAGAACCACAGGATACTCAATAGTTTACTAATTAACTTTGCTCAGTCGGATATTTCCTTGGTTATTTTGCATTTTATAAATAGCTACATGTATGTGTTAACATTGTCCAAGACAGTGTCTGAGAAGGATGAAATTGTATTCGCTAAAACGTTTTTATTTGTTCTATCATACATAAAAAGTATGTAAAGCTATGGTGATCATAACTACAAAAAGGCCACTAATGGCAATTAAAATGTCTTTCCCAGTATCATTTTTCATACGATGATTTCAGTCAGTGGTTACCGTCTAAGCAAAAAGTATTAGTTGCATTTTTACATTGTTCCTGACTTGAGAGAACCGTGTCACAGACTTTTGGTATTTGCCTTCAAGTCAATGTTATGTTCTTAATGTGCCGTGAAAGGGTTTAATACCACATAACCATAACAAAGATTTTAAAAAAACTGTCGCAAGGTTCCCTAAAGCAGGGAATAATGTATAAAAAGCACCAAAGCGGCTTATTCTAACTATAAGCCTTTTCAGAAATTGAAGACAGGCAAGGAATTGTATTACATTTAGTGACCTCTTTCTTTTTGCAGTCATGAGCACCATCATTTCTTGTTCTTTTGTTTTTTTAGAAATTGAAAAAGTCATTTCCAAATATGTATAGGTTTAAATACTTTGCAAATACGACAAGTAAGATTTAAACCTTAAAGATTTTGGCGAATACAATTACAGCTAAGGGCAGGCGCTAATAAAGTGTCACCGGCTGCGTACTCGCATGAATGCTCACTACACTTAGGTTGTATTTAATGTTAGTACATGTATTTCATACACTTTTAATTTATGATCATTTTGTTTATATTAACACTATAATTTGAATGTCACTTTGCAGAACAAACATGTCTCATTACTTTTCTGAACCTGGGATCCAGTAGTCCATAAACGACAGGATTGATCACATGGTTTAGAAAATAAAGGCGGAAAAAGAAGAAGTATGCCGCCTTACCGGAGTGACTCATTTCCTGTAAGACATTGTCAGATCTGGCAATTAAAGAGAGAAGCGTCAAGTATAAGACCGTCGTAGCAATGAAGGTAACAGTTAATATAAACATGATAAGTGTCTTTCTTCGAACTCTGGCCGAAATATTCATTTTATCTCGTGGTGGTTTCAGGCAGCGATGACTAGCTTGCTTCCTGACATTGTTAATGGACGCTTGGCTACCTCTGATTTCAACAGGAACTGTTAGGGTTGTACTTTTTTCTTTATGTTCAGTTTCATCATCGGACGTTATGCAGTCACCTTGGATTTCCTTTTTGGGTACTGGTTTGTTGTAGATACCAGAAGAATAGCCTGTGTCACTCATTTCCGAATGCGTATATGTTGTATTATCTCCAGATGGCGCATCCGTATCTGGTGCAGGAGTAATCACCACCATTGGTGATCCAGAACTATTTGGTTTTCGTTTTTCTTGTAAAAGTTTTTTTGCAACTAGAATATATAAAACAAGCATCACTAGCAAGCATGCTGAGAACATTATTTCCACTGTCAACGAATATATCAATGGATGTTTCGTATCTTTATATTGTTCATCTTTTTCACAAATTGTGACGTTTATGGTGACGCCCCTGTAAACCTTTGGGTGCGAATGTAAGCCCCAGAAGAAGGCCACAGGTAAAGATACCACGAGAGCGACAAGATATATAATACCGCAGACGTATATGGCTCTCCGTGGTGTTATTTGCCACTTTAATGGCCGACATACCTTCCTGTATCTATCAACCGCTATTGCCAGAAGGCATAACGCCTCCGCTGATGCAGTAAAAATGTTGAAGAATGATTTAACTTTACACACTTCGCGCTGGGGATACACGTACCAGTTCATCTGGGTCACAATTTCTCCCGGCATTGTTGTCAAACTGCTCGTAATATCAATAAATGCCAAACACAGCACAAAGTATCTGAAGTTACAAACATGATAGTGAAATAAAAACACATAAAGAACTATCGAGTTCCCCAAAAATCCGAGAATGACTTCGAAACCGACAAATACTGTCACCGGCAGCACGACTTCCTGGAACTCTTCGTTGAGTTGTTCTGCTAATTGCTTTTCTGTTAAATTATCTACTACATCTTCCATCACATGCTGAAGCTCGATTGAATTATCCAATGTTGACGTGTTCGAATTATTGTATATAAATGTATCCATGGTAATTTTGGTATATACAAAACTCAAATATATTTGTAAAATCTCAATATTTTCATAGTTCTATAAGTTGTCTTTTTAACAACCAGCACGTCGTGCCGCAAAGTAGCTACTAATAAGAAACAATAAATACATTGTTTCACACTGAACCACATAGTGTCACATAACAGTAAGAAAAAAAACAGTATATAAAATATCAAGGAAGATTGAAAAACTTGGTGTGCCTTTAATTTCCTTATCTAAGTGTAAATGAGAATACAAAAAAGGCAGATTGAATTACAAACAATTTAAGCAGGAAGCTAATTTGCAAGTTGTCAATTTCTGTCACTGCAGCTTGAAATTAATACATACTATTGATAAGTGTTGATAGATATCGTTCCAAATTCGTTCAAAGTTAAACCATACATAGCAATAGTTAGTCATATTCAGCAAATTGTCCATTAAACTTTATTGTGTGTGTTTTTGTCTGTGTATTGTGGCAAATTCGTTGAGGCATTGTGTATGTGATTTCCTTACTCGTAGTGTATTTAATTACAAGTGTCAAGATCACTAAAATGTACTGACAATAGAGTTATTGATAGTATAGTTCTAATCAGTCTAAACAATGTTTACATGTGTCTTTCTTTGGTATTCTAATCGTTTCTTCACGAAACAGAGGTATCAGAAAGCCTTTCTTATCTTTTGCAGTATCACTGGGAAACTACTGCGCTATATTTCTAACATGTGCTTATCGATTTAGAAAGTAAAGTTATGAATGCTTTTGGTACCTTTTTGGCAAAATAAAAGCTACTTGTTATTGTGATCCTTGGGTTTGAATGCATACATTAGAGCTGCACTGTGTGCCTTGCCTCTCATACTGATCATTTGGTCTGCACTTATAGGCTGCAAGCTTGATAAGTTGGAAAAGATTTTTTTAAGTTCATTTGTTTATTAAAACCGCCCTTCGGACAACATAAATTGGGACCAACTAAAAGTTAAGCATACTTAACAAAAGGGGAAAAATGGTCTTTTTATCGATAACTTTTTACTATAAAAGCGCCATTTGGTTCCGAATTGTTTGGTCTTAGTATCATGGACGGTCTTAATATCGGGTGGTTTTAATAGCGGAACTGTACTGTACTAGAAACATGGTGGAAAGGGCTCTCAATGGTCAAGTTTTAATAAAGACCCCATCGGGTCCGAATCACGGAATCTGTGGTTAGCTTTTACCTAGATACATCAGTCACAGATTAATAATCTCGCACATGGCAAGGTCCGTGTAATTTGCTTTTCTTGTTAAAGTATGAACCAGCTTAATTCAGTTTGTTCCTAGATAAGAATGTTTGCGCTAAATTAGCAATTCATATGAAGTACGTCCTATATGATCCCAAGTTACATGGTTTCTAGGGGTTAAACGTGTGCATCAATATATCCATTGTTTCATCAATCCATTATTAACACTGCGTCGATCTTGTCTCCTACGTAATTGTTTGCGTATAGAATAATGTAATGAATCGACCTCAAAGGTCATATAACGCGCATCAAAAATGTAGTATGCCTGTTGAAACTACATCAGACTGACGTGCAGTAACCTC
Source organism: Saxidomus purpurata (assembly GCA_022818135.1). Taxonomy (NCBI): domain Eukaryota; kingdom Metazoa; phylum Mollusca; class Bivalvia; order Venerida; family Veneridae; genus Saxidomus; species Saxidomus purpurata. The sequence continues at coordinate 37,337,558 of JAFMSR010000014.1, forward strand.
CTTGGTGGTTTGATTCACTACTTGCATGGAGCTTAATCATGTCTGCAAGGACCTCTGCTCACCAAACCCATTTAGTCGCCTTTTTTACGATACCGATGGTGGTTGCAATTCTGGCACCTACGCAAAAAAACACCCAACCACAGAGAGGCCTATGGTATAGGAAGTCGAACCTTTTTATATCTTGGTCAATTTCATTTCAGTTTTGAACACTGTAACATTGTATTGCATGTAATGTCTATCAGTTGTTACATTAGGCTTTTACGTCAGACGAAAAGATTAATTACCAGATTACATGTTTCTATATAACCCTGTATATTTTTGAACATATGAAATAGGCTTACTATTTAAAACTACTTAAAAAGTAAATGAAGTATAATGCCTAATGTAAAGAACAGTCCTAATACCATCTAGAACTTCCGTTGATTTTTAAGTTCTTTTGGCCAATTACAGTAAGTGTTGAAAGGGTAGATTTCTCAATTTCCAGAAGTATTTAAAGTTATGCAGACTTTAAAGCAAAGTTAATCGCAGCGTTTCTTTGTTATGCCTTTATCAAAATAGATGATCACGCAATAAAAGTACGTTATTTAAATCATCGGCATGTATTTATCCATTGATCTTGCCACATTCTCTCGTAGTTGTCCGAGAGGCTCATTGAAGACACGATGTCATTGGAGTTTCTGAGTGCATGGTAATATAGAAATAAAAAGCTTCTTCGTTGCCTGATATTAATCCTATCCTGGTGCATACCTTAGTTGCTATAACTATGAAAAGTTGATGGGGGTTACCCACTTCGTTTTATGTATTGAATAGATAATAAAGTATTTGCTCTATATTCGAAATTGAGGATGTAACATATCAACAAGTTATGGGTGATTACCCATGACGCTAAAACGATTTATATTAACTGAACCTCTGATTACCACAAACCAGTAAGATAACCATGTTAGTGTATGTTTTACATTTTACGTACATTCATCATAAATGTGTTTTGTGTAATCAATACTTACTGCTTGATCTCTACAAAAAATATAACTACAAATGCAGGATTTGGTGTTTTATATGAAAATATTGAGTTGGGTACACATGAGCCTGATGACCAGTGTGTTAGAATCCTCGGTGTACTATGTATGAATTTTCCTGAGCTTCGATAAATTACAGTACATGTATTTAGATTACTATGTGAGATTTTGCTGAGAGGAATCACTCGTGGGTTATTTTATATGATAAAATATAATTTTGCAAAAATCAACATAGAAATAACGATGTTAATTTGCACTTTACCCGAATGTTTTAACTATCCTCGTGTTTGTAGCACATGACACTAAATCAAATAATTACATAATGTTACCAAAAAGTACTTAACTTACAAAATCTACTTCAGTATGGACCATTTTTTAATTTTCAATTTACGATAAAAACATCTTTTTGTGTCAGTGACGTAATCAGTCAAGTCATTGAGTTGTTTTATTTTCCGTTTGAAGAATTAAAGTGATTGTCTTATATCCGGGCTTTACAAGATTTTTTTTTAATTTAACTACGTAGAAACACTCGGAAACTGCCTATTTCTTTTAAAGTAGAGTTTCAGTTGCGCTTTTTTTAATGGTTTATTTACGTTAAACGTTGATCATATTAACACTGAGGACAAGGTTAAAAATTTAAAGTCTTGGAACCTGCAAATTTAAGACCTTGTTTTTCTCCAAGTGTATATACAAGAATTGGTCTGATGATTAAAGAAAATAATATACCTGTCAGTGACATCAAAACATCATTGGCAACAAAGCAAATCACCATCTTTATCATAACCAGGTCATAATTTTCTTCCCTATGTAATATAACACTTGTACTTATGTTTCACAAAGTCAATTATTATTTAGGATAACTTTTTTATGAAACTGAAAACGTCACAGTTTCATGAACGTGTTCTTAAAAGTACAATGCCGCCGCCGTCGGAGGTCCTTGACAAGACAAAAATAACCCTGCCCCCCCCCTGCAAGGGTTCCATCGAATAAGTCTTGATAGCATTTATAGTGTAGGAACTGATCTAAATATCGCATTTTTGGGGTTAACCGGACTATAAAACTAATAAAAGGTTCCAAGTTTGTAGGTCTATAATTCTTAATTATTTAACTTATTCCAATAAAAAATAATATTGACAATGGGGTCGGCCGAGCTCGTGGTGTTATTATTGCGTGTACCAGCATTACAAAGACGAGGGTTGTAAAACTTCTGACAAGCTTTGCACTGTGTGGGGTTTGTTAAGGTACTTTAAGGGCGTACGCAGATTTCGACACGATCTCTTGAAATCATAAGTGATATAGGCAATATTAACACGGCCTGCTCGGACGGTTGATCTTCATTCGTTATTTACTGCTAAACGGTTTTCGTTTGAAATGTTGACTTGCTGACTCGGCGTCATAAAATAGACCTATGCTTCTCCAGACAAGCCAACATATGAATTTCGTTTTGTTCTGTCTCTGCTTCCGCGAAGGAGAAGATTTTTTGGTAATTTTCCCTGAGGGTTGCAACCTCTATACTGATCTTGTCAAGTTCAATGATAAAACATTTAGTGCATTATTTTTTATTTATGTTTTTAATGAAGATACGGATGTTAATTTTAATACATGTTGACTTCAATGAATATGCAAACACTTGAACGTGCACGCCGTGCATGTTGCAGTTTTATTGCAAACTAGATGCCCACGTCCAACATGTTGAGCCGCCAGCTGTAAAAAGGGCTAACTCCTTACCAAGTAGAGATACACCTAAATATTGGATGTAACATGCATGTTGTACCACAGAAAAGTGGTCTCGATTTTTCTCTACGGCCAGTAATAAAAAAGTTACAATATAAGCTATTTATAGTAACAACAAAGGGAATCAATTCTAAAAACAAGGGAAGCCCATGGTGGCGAACATTTGTGTCAAGTTACATCAAAATTCCTCCATGCATGTAGAAGAAATCCTCCGGACAAAGATATTCTTGAATTTGACCTTTAACCTCTAAGTGTGACCTTGACCTTAGACCTAGGGACCTGGTTCTTGCGCATGACACTCCATCTCATGGTGGTGAACATTTGTGCCAAGTAACATCAAAATCCCTCCATGCATGAAGAAGAAATTCTCCGGAAAAAGTCATTTTTGATTTATTCTTGTATCTGACATTTGGCCTGTAAGTGTGACCTTGACCTTAAATCTAGGGACCTGGCTCTTGCGTATGACACTTCGTCTCATGGTGGTGAACATTTGTGTCAAGTTACATCAAAATCCCTCCATGCATGAAAAAGATATGCTCCGGACAAAGTCATTCTTGAATTTGACCTTTAACCTCTAAGTGTGACCTTGACCTTAGACCTAGGGACCTGGTTCTTGCGTATGGCACTTCGTCTCATGATGTTGAACATTTGTGCCAAGTTATTTAAGAATCCCTTGATCCATGGATAAGTTACAGCCCGGACAAGCTAAACTCGGACGGACGCACGGACGCGCATACACCGAACCGCCATTTGGACAGCTTTATCGAGTTTTCGTAAGCGGCTCGACAATAAAACAAAATAGTGTACATGTACTGTACTGCGTAATAATTTTCCGTAATTAAAGAGTCCTCTATTGTTTGTCAACTTATAGGAACTGCTAAAAGATCAGTTTTAAGTGGGTGTAATAATTTACTTGGGTTAGGTCAGTCACACAGACTATCTACAAATTGAAGGTATATTAAAAAAGTAATAACTTATACTGATGTATATGATCTTTTTTTTTTGGGGGGTTATTATAGAAGACTATGGAAAAATACAAATGAATAAATTAATTTGGTAATTGAAGATGGTGGAAATATATCATGTCAGTATACAATGTACATAATCAAAGTTCCCTAAACAACGGTAGTCATATCATGATGGACCAGCATTGGTAGGGTGTCCTATGCTCTTACATTGACTAACATCTATAGTGGGCAGTAACTTGATCTTTAAATGTCATAAATCCTTAGGTACTGTTAATACATTTTTAAAAACATTGTCTATGTGGTGACTTCAACTACGACCTACTCAAACCAGACAAAATTAAGCATGTATCAAGTAATTGACACTTTCAATCAAACTATTATGAAAAAAAGTTGAGCGTGGTTTACAAAGAAAAATGATGCCCCCCATCTTTGATCGATGTTTCATTGAGTTACAAAGTTATTACTAGTATGCCATAGTTTTGACATGTAAGTTACAGTACCAGGCTGAAATACCAACGGAAGAATCTATCTCCATACAGTTCATTTACATACATATACTGAAAAAAACATTAACACCAGTGAATTCCTGCTTAAAACATAAAACAAAACAAAATGTTAATACTTAAAAAACCTTTATCATTCGTTCCTCAGTTCAGACAAAGTCAAGTATACCAGCAAATATAGCGTACATCAAAATGATAATAGATAAATATCAGGTCAGAGTGACGTCTACGATCTGTCGAATAATTGTTTGTGGGTGTAGCAGAAAAAAAATTACCTTAATGCCTGATAGATGATTAACATTCCAAAATCCGTACAACATTAAGTAAAATAGTTCTGATATTTCCTTATTCGAAACCTGCATGTAAACAAACATCTCAAATGGCAAATTATCTGAAAACCAAAATATGTACCATGCCTCCCTCAAAAATATTTTGGAATGTACAATAGACATTATTTCTTATCCCATGAAATTATTTAAAAAAGCATTCAATTTCCCAAGAAAACCTTAAACATTCGAAATAAACATTAGCTTGTGAAAGAGGAAACTCTTAAAACTCTCAAAATTCTTTGAACATTGATGACCAAGTCTCTATCATTAAATACATTTTGATAACTTTTAGCACTATTTATTCATAATCATCATAAGACTGGAATATGAAACTTGACAAAGGCGATAATCTAGTGCAATCGGAAGCATTAGATTGCCTTCCACCTGGCATGTTAATTAATCCTCCAAGTTGTAAGAAACGAAAGTGAATTCTTTTCCAGCATCTACTTCCAGTGCAGTAATAAACATTAATCCTCCAAGTTGTAAGAAACGAAAGTGAATTCTTTTCCAGCATCTACTTCCAGTGCAGTAATAAACTGCATTGGTCTTGCTTGCACATGGCATTGATATAGTTATAGTGCAGTAAAAGATGACTTGCACCTACCTTGACATGTTCAAACATAACTCAAAAAGAAAATTTCAGACATCATAACCCATAGATCTACACTGACTTATGATGTTTAAAGCTGCTCGCTCTCAGATTTTGGTAAAAAAATAAAAATTTTCTAACTTTATGTAAATAACGTATTTTAAAACATATGGTCATATAAGAAGTCTCCAGTATAAATTCCTATCACGGATATCTCTAAATTTAAAAAATACGCTACCAAATTCAAAAGCATTGTAAACGCTTTGGAAATTTAGATATAAACATATAGTGTAGCGGTGCCATGTAACCAACATTTTCAATCGATTTCTGCAGATTCCTACCTAGATTTTTGCTTATATTTTGATTCTAACCTTTAGTTTTATATCTATGAATAAGTATGTCAATTGTTGAAAAAAATATTTTTATAACGGTAACTGAGAGCAAGCAGCTATAATATCTATATAAACAATTTCATTCCTTTCATTTAAATACAAACAAATTTATTACACAGAAAACAATGCATAGATTCTGTTACCATATATACATATATACACTCGAACAATATACAAAGCAACAAGTTCAAAAACTGGCTCCATGTTCATGCTGAAGTCCAATATTCCAGTCACGTTCTAATAAGTTCAAGCAAATACCTTAACACTCAAAAAGTAAAAATAAAATATACAAATTGTTCATAAGATATAATTTTAATCAGTGTCTTTCTAGTATTGCATTTTGTTATAAAACTAGTGCTGATGAATTAGAAAATCTTCGTCACAAGGCTATTAGAATCAGGTTTAATGATTTTGATTTTAGTTATCAAAAATCTCGTTGAAAAACAAACTCTCTATACCTTCGTCTTAGTAGAACCAGAATTTTAGCTATATCACGAACCTATATATACAAGTACACATTTCTTTGACTATATGTATTGAAACTTCCCTTAAAATGTCAAAATAAACTTCCAATCTCATTTAGTGTCATTCTGTGGTTTTCAACATACTGTTTAACTTTATCAAAGGGCATGGCATACCCTCTCTGCGATCTTAAAATAACATAATTTTTCCTTGACTAATCTTTTCGCGTACAGAAAAAGTCAACCTTAAATTTTCTTTTAAACGTTGCATTTGAAAAGTCCCATTATTGCAAAATACATTGTCTTTTCAAAACAAAACAAAAATACCCAAAAACATTGTCAATTTTGTTTAAAAAAAAGTAATCATATTGAATTAGATTGGAAATTATTTCTAGTTAGAGCAACTTAGTGTAAAAAAGAGTTGTTACACTTATATTACTTGACTAAAAAAGCAACTAATCATATAGCTCCGATTCGAGCATTGGCACTTGTAAAGCAAATGCCCATGCCGATTGAAACCTTTAAGAACGTGATAACTAGTAAGAATCAATCACTGACCGCTGATGTAGCAGTTTGTGCTTACTCTTTATAAAGTTTTAACACTCAACCAAGCTATTCTTATCTAGAACTATATTCAACGGTTAGAAACGCAAGATTTAAGTGCATTTCTTGTATGTTTCATCAGTTCTCTGAAATGTGGATCCAATAAGCCATAAACTATTGGATTAATCACGTGGTTAATAAAGTACAAACGGAAGAAGAAGAAATAGACGGCTTTGCCGCTTTCACTCAAAGTGTCAAGTATCGATTCAGCAATGTACGATAGCAAGGTCAAGTACAAGATCGTTGTTATTATGAAAACAACGGTCAAAATAAACATAATCAATGTTTTTGTCCGGATACGTGATGCCAAGGTATGTCTATGTTCACTTCTCTGTAGTGTTGACTGTTCTACGTTAGATTGTCTTTCTGGGGATAAATGGCTTAATGTTTTTGTTTGTGCTTGTCGCGTATCTTGGCAATCGTCAGTTTGTCTTCCATTCAGATTCTCATTGTTGGTTTCTAATTCAGGAAAGGTTTCTTCGGCTGTGGTCTCGTCTCTAATTTCTTTTCTCTGTTTTTCATTACGATTTGTTTCTCCATTCGTGTTCTGAATTCGGTTATCTTGCATTTTCTCGCTTTGTATTGAGTAACCAGAATCGCTTATTTCCGTTGTTGATATCGTTCCTATCGGATTTGAAGAAGCAGCAGGTAATCTTTGTCGCACTGTATATGCACGGAAGCGTATCCTTTTGTTTTGTAAAAGCGTCTTCGCAATAAACACGTACAAACCAAACATTACTATCAGACATATTGACAGAATGATTTCAACGGCCACGGAATATTGCAGCGGATGATCGGTGTGTAACCATCTCTCATCTTTCTCACAAACTGTAACGTTTATGGTTGCATTATTGTATTTTTTTTCACTAGTATGTGTACCCCAAAAGATATACACTGGTATCGCTAACACAAATGCTAAGAAGTATATAATTCCGCATATATATTTAGCCTGTTTAGGCTTTATTTGCCAATCCAGCGGTCGGCACACCTTCAGATACCGATCGAATCCAATCGTTAGAAGACATAGAGCCTCCGACGCCACTGTGAACACATTAAAGAAGGATTTTATTTTACAAATTTCAGGCACGGGATAAACGTACCAGTTGAGCTGTGTCACCATTTCTCCTGGCATTGTAGTCAAGCTGCTTGTGATGTCAGTAAAAGCCAAACACAGAACGAAATACCGGAAGTTGCAATCATGGTATTTGAATAAAAACACATAAATCACGAGCATATTTCCGAAGAATGCTGCGAATGCTTCGATTCCAACAAAAACTGTTACTGGAAGAACCGCACGTGTCATTTCAGCGTTGAGTTTCTGTAAAAGTTCTTCGGTGTCAATAGAAACATTTCCTTGTCGACTAAAACCTTGAAAAGTAGAAGATGCAGTGAAGGCAGTCGAGGAATCCATGTTGTCTACAAATGTTAAACTCTCAACGCTTTACTTTTCAAACATTTACCTTCTCCTTGGAGCAATACTCAAGTGTATAATATCTGTTTATGGGGATATAATTCATAAGCTGAGATAAATTTACTACTTGATGCTAGATACGGATTTTCTCTTCCTGTTTAAAATCAGGTAAACACATAAAGTTAAATAATACAATAAGTGTCGTACTATGATATGTTATCTGAATATGCATGTTCCGTCGATATTTTTCAAATTCAAACTTAAAAATGTCAGATAAGATAGTGGTTTGGTGAACTGTATGTCCATTTATTAGAGGAAAATGGGACAAACACCTATTGATAAAGAATTTACAGGCATTTCACATCCGTTAGCAATATATTATGACTTTTGTTGTGGAAACAGGTATTGGTCATTTGAAGTTCTTTTCTTCATTCAAACAGTGTTTAGTTGCTTGAAAAATATCAATTAATTGAATTGCAGTTAAATGCCAAATGTATCGATTAACTTTACAATGTAAGTATATGAACAAATGGTTACATTTCAAATAATTTTATAAAGTGAAAAAATCATGCAACTTTGTCTAAATATCGATTTATGAGTATCAAGTCAAATAAATATGCATAAATACATTATTAGCTTAGCTTGAACATTAATACATGTTTTACATTACACGGCATGAAATTAAACTGGTTTTTTCATGATCAAAACCAAGTACATTGTTTCATGACCAAGTCAAGTACAAAAATATTTCTACCATAAAGTTCTCATCGCCTAAATTAAAAAATACTTGATAGCCTGATAAGTATGCTAATAGCCGCCGAGACACGGGGAAACAGGCCATCGGACAGAAATAGTGAGAAATTAACGTATTTTAAATGACGATATTTAAATACTTATACGTAAACATTTAAGCTTTACTATGGTAACTATGGATACGTAGATATAAATTAACCACATTTTTTATCCGAACATCTTCCGCGTTAAAGCTTATTTTAAAATGACATCATGTACCATAATTTGACGTCTTTAAGCATTTTATTGTGACATTATGTACATTGGATGGGAAAGTTAAATTTGTGAGTATTCTAGTAAGACCCCTTCATGGCATGTTTTTCACATATAACTTTTTATCGGAGTATTACTGATACAGAGTTAAAATAAAAACAAGAGCTGTCCCTCACAAGTGACGAATGCCCCCGAAAGAGGTGCCTCACAGTCTGTGTCCTCTCCATGTGCTCAATAAATGTGCTATGTAATTTTAAAATCCTTCCATGCATGACAGAGTAATCATGCATACAGTATTCCATTACTTTAAACACTAAGTGAGACCTTGACCTTTGAGGTAGGGACTTGGGTCTTGCCTGGACACATCCGCTTGATGTGCTAGACATTTTGCCAAGTTATTTTAAAATCCTTCAAAAGCATAATAAAAGTTATAGTCCGGACACAAATGTATGCATATATACAGGATTCCATTACCTATAAATTCTAAGTGTGACCTTGACCTTTGTGGTAGGGATGTGGGTCTTGCACGCGACACGTCGTCTTGATGTGCTAGACATTTGTGCCAAATTATTTTAAAATCCTTCAAAGCATGACAAAATTACAGTCCGGACACGAAGCGTGCATATATGCATATTTAGAGGAATCCATTACCTTCAAACTCTAAGTGTGACCTTGACCTTTGAGGTAGGGACGTGGGTCTTGCACGCCACACGTCGTCTTGATGTGCTAGACATTTGTGCCAAGTTATTTTAAAATCCTTCAATGCATGACAAAGTTACAGTCCGGACACGAATGTGTGCATATATGCATATATAGAGGAATCCATTACCTTCAAACTCTAAGTATGACCTTGACCTTTGAGCTAGGGACGGGGTCTTGCAAGCGACACGTCGTCTTGATGTGCTAGACATGTGTGCCTAGTTATTTTAAAATCCTTCAATGCATGACAAAGTTACAGTCCGGACACGAATGTGTGCATATATAGAGGATTCCATAACCTTCATACTCCAAGTGTGACCTTCACCTTTGAGGTAGGGATGTGGGTCTTGCACGCGACACGTCGTCTTGATGTGCTAGACATGTGTGCCAAGTTATTTTAAAATCCTTCAATGCATGATAGAGTTACAGTCCGGACACGAATTTGTAAGTGGGACGCACGGACGGACGGACAGACGGACAGACGGACGGACGGACTGACGGACAGACGGTGCGATTTTAATATGCCTCCCTTCGGGGGCATAATAAAGACAATATGTTTATTCCATGAAACTAAAATGCACAATGTCAATAATTCAAATAAACTTTCTATGATTGTTTATAGGATATAGTGTTCAATCCATCATACTTGATTTGTGTAAATATCCATGCGGAGTGTCAAATGATCTGCCATAAATACTCATATCCAATGACAAAAAGCAAACCTCACACATCGGATCCTATCTCCGGTGCAACCCAGACTGAAGTGAATACGGCTTCGAGAACTGGTCATATTATAGCTAACCTTGCCAGATCATATGCCCTCAGATGAAGGACCTGACTTTTGTGGAACCTCTATAGTTACTAGCCCATTGAAAGTTACGTCACCTGATTATCCCGCCGTTCAATCATATGTTACAGGTGAATCATTACAAGTACAGATGACTGGCTTTATGTTTTTCTCACCAGTAACTGTTCACCCTTTGATAATCTTCTACTTCTATCAGCTAAGATGCAGGACCACGAAAACTTGCAGCATCGGCACACCGTTCTAAAAGTATGTACATATATGTGAGGGAGAGTCCCAAAAGTATTATGGCCCGACTAAAAAGTTTTTTTATGCACCCGTCCTCCTTTGTATTGAGCTGTTCAGTATATCTGTAAACTCCAGTTAAAGTCCCAGGAGCACAGGTACAAGTAGCTCCTATTTTACCAAGAGAGATGTCTTACCTCTGGCAATACCCTTTATTATTACCCGCCATGGCGGAGGGGATATGGTAATGGGCTACGTCCGTCCGTCCATGCGTCCGTTCGTCCGTCCGTCACACTTCTGTCCGAAGCATAACTATGAAGGTATTCAATGGAATTTACTTAAACTATACACACAGACAAAGGACATTAAAGGGACATACCCTACAACTGAAGCCAAACTACTAGTAATCAACATCCAAAACATAAATAATAGAATCTTTGGAAGTATTATAACTTAACCTAAACGTTTCAGCTATGTGTTCCAGTCATTATCGATAAAATCAGCGGTTTATATAAAATTTAATGCACCGTAAACCATTCAATAATCTATGTAGAGTTGTTGTATAATTAATGGGTGGATTCGATTTATTACAGAAAGCCTCTATATTGATTAATTGTGGTAAAATGAGGCATTTTTCGCCGTAGGTTCTTCTTTGAAATTGTATTTATTTATCATTTACGTTCATTGAACACATATTCTATGTTTCGCGAATATAATCTGCTAGATGTAGGGAGTGTCCCTTTAATAGGAAGTGCAGTGTATAAATACCTTAAAGTGACATTATGCGCATTTTTTCAAGTAAAAATCCAGCTGAAAATGGTGTGTATACAAAAGCGTAGAGGAAATAATAGCTTTTAACCCAATACACACCAAACTCTTCCCGTACCAGTATGAAAAATAACTTTCCAAAATTGATTTTCTTATTTGACTGGGAGAGCAATTTAAGAAAAGAGCAACTGCATGCAGGAGTGCTTCCCTTCCACTGTCAAAATCTCTACCAACATCAAAAACGACACAATCAACTATCATTTTATCAGTCCGATTTTTTTATATCTAAAGCACCAACTTCAAATACTAATGCGGCATAATCATTAATTTAACGCATTTAAAGTACAGCAGCCAAAAATTGCTTTTATAAAACTATCACCAAAAATACACTATGTGCAGTAAGATGCGCATAATGTCACTTTAACTAGGTTGTCCTATTCTCGAATTTTCTTGTCTTGGCCATAACTCTTTAAGTACTTAACCGAATTAATTCAAATTGCATACACTTACAGAGGACATTAAGATGCAGTGAAGTGTTAAAGAACCATAACCGTACCTTACTTTATTTAGTTATCTCCCCTTATTGATTTTTCTTGCATATCGAATCGGCATTTCCGGTGAGTTTGCACATGCCGGAAAAAACGGTCTGGCACCCTCCTATGCCAGACGGCTCTCGTGAATTAATTATGACGTAACGTTATAACATTGTGACGTCACTTTCCTAAACACAACGTCGGAAAATCGTCTGTTTTTTCATGATATTTCATCATTTTGATAACTTTGCATTTAGAAATCTACTTTAAAGTGCAAGACGCTGTGCAAGAAAAAGTTTTCATCATGAGACACTTGGCTCAGATGGAAATATCCGTCCCCTCGGGTAACTGTTTTGAGTCGGTGACGGATATTTCGATCTGAACCTCGTGCTCATGACAGAAACTATTATTCAAATAACACTTTTGTCCGAAACATAACTCCGAAAGTATTCAAGGATTTGTTTAAACTTTACATACAGACAGAAGACATTGAAAGGAAGTGCAATATACAAGGACCTTAACTCTAGCTTGTCATATTCTTGAATTATCTCCCTTTATTACTTTTTCTTGTCAGTGCCATAACTCCTTATACTGAACTGAATTGATTAAAATTTCATACAGCCAAAGAGGACATTAAGATTCAGTACATTGTCTAAGAACCATTACTCAAACCTACCCTGGTTTTGAGTTATCTTCCTTTATTGATTTTTCGCATAAAACGTGTGTGCAAAGCATACACTGTCAGAGTAGAACTGGGACAATAACATAGAGAAAGTGCATGTGAATAACCCTCAACACGTTTTGATTACCAATATTTTATTAAGTTAGAACCATCCATCCCTCTCACCTCAAATTTCTTGGTAATAGAATGATCACTCGATGGGGGAAGGCCATGTCTAACATGGCTCTTGCTTGTACTTAACTTCCTAACATTACTCTTAAAATCAATAAGAACATGTAAGAAATATAACGCAGCATTTTTATCAATGATATTGCTAAAAACAAGAAAGCCTTTCAGGCAATCATTTTTCGTAAAGAAACGGTTTGATGTGAAAGAAATTTAAGCCATATGTCAACATTGTTTCAGTAAATATATTTTTGTATCAGTTAACTCTAGATATTTCCTGCAGAAATCCGGATTCTTTTCTTTTTATTATACTCTTTTTCTGGCAAAAAAGCCGGATTATTGTTTTTGTGATGTCGCCTGGAGTCACGAAGTTCCGGACAGCTTTGAGGTTACGGGTAGTAATGGAAATATTCACAGACACGCACCTTGAACAACAACAACTTTGAAAGCTTGCATAGCAACATAATTTTTAACTTTTTCATACTTCAGAACAAAATGAGCAAGCAAAATAAATTAGCTAGAGAAGCGAGTGTTCTTGATGGTCATTCCCCAGGTATAATAATTTAAGTTGTGCTGCTCTGATAGAGATCATGGACGACTACCCTTTTTTCCCGATAGTTCGTTTTCGGACGTGTTCATTTCGGATGATTAGATTTTTAAAAACTATCAGCTTATCAAATTTCACGTACAAATAGTAGAAAAATCGAATATTTGCTTGCCTTATTATAAAGTCATTTGTGCGTAAATAAGATTCTTATAATATCCTTTACAAAAAATTGTGATTTTTGACATTCAACGATGTAACTGGCTTATCTGCATGATTTCTAAATCAAAATTGAACTGGCAAATAATTCATTGAAATTTGACATCACTTTATTTGATTTACAAGTAATTGCAGTGTTTCATCTAAAGATACCTTCAAATACATGAAGTCCTTCGGACAATATTTCCATTAAAATAGCTGTGCACTGTAAATCAGTTACTACAGCTTTTGTGAAGTCGTATATTGTACATGTTTCAGTGAATCGCTATGAGTTATTATGTGTTGAGCATATGGCTCGTGGAAAGACGGGACCAGACGAGGAAAAAATGTTGGTAGCATTCGAAGCTCTTGATGCCCTTGTCCCAAACCTTGGAGTGTACACGAGAATCTTCAGGAAACTGAGGGATGATTTGTATGGTAAGTCAAGTTTTTCAATATGAAATGTTACTTAAGCTATATAGTGAAAGGAAAGTGCAAACCTTTGACAATGGTCAGACTGTTTGAATTTGCAGACTGTTTATGGATTGTACTCCACTGTGACACAGCAAGCCTTTAAAGGTAAAATTACAAATACAAAGTAAAGCACATTCATTGTTTAACAAACAAATTTAAATCAATGCATTATAGTGAATTTGACTGTGTTGTTACGTCTCCTCAGTGCTGTAAGTAGCCATTATTTTACATGTAAGTGGCTTATCTACTGAAATCCCAATCATTGCAACACATTTTCATATACATTTGTACATTGTAAGTATATGAGTAAGATTTCTTACCTTAAGTTTCCTTTAAAACTTTGTCAGTGCATTTTATGATTCGATATGCAAATGCAGTTTTATGAAGCCAGTCTAAGGATGTAGCAGTGTAATGATTGCTTGTACTAATAGCTTTAGTCGCTAACTTCAGAAGACCTGTTGTTGTAACTATGTATACATGTGACGGTGACTACTGATGTGAAAGTGTTATTTCAGATGCAGTGTACAGTGATGACCTGACAACCACACGAGATGGCCTTGTTATTAAGATACCATATTTTATTCACATCACTCGAAGACAGGATCAACAGTCAGATAAAATGGATGAAATGGAAGATCAGCTGGAAACTGTGAAGAAAAGGTGATTGTCTGACACTCTTTCTATAAGAACTTTAAATTAACAGATAATTTGCAGTTTAACAGCAATAAAGGATTGTTTTGGACTTTATGCTTGGACTTCAGCTCTGACACCTTAGAATGAAGTGCTGCAAATGAGCCAACATATTTTCCTTGATCATCTACAGGTCATGCAGTTTTTAAAAGTTGGTCACAAGAAGTCAATAATAAGCTCATCAAGTCAAATTATAGAAAATACTGGTGACACATTATAGAGGCCATATTTTGTACCCAATGATCTTGTAAATTAGTCTGAAAGTTGGTCTTGCTTATCTCCAAGCCAACTCTGAAACTGGGTAACATGCGGTCAAATACTAGGTCACTTGGCAAAATCAAAGAAAAACTTTATTTACATTCCAGAGGCCACTTATGCCAAATTATGGAAACTTTGGGCAAATGGGGTCAAATCATTTCAAAAACCTTGCGAACAATTATAAGAGGCAACATTTTGTACCTGAGGTCATATCAGACAAGTTATGATGAATAGGTTGTGTGCTTCTGATTTTAAGGAAAGTGCAAAATTTTGGCCTTTTTTTACAACCAAGCTGTATTTATTGAGCAGTCAATAAAGTGTACTAAATTACTACTAATTATTTTAATGCAAGCAATTGCATGGTAGCCTGAAGCAGTAGAGATGTCTGCGGTAAGATTTTGTCAGCATGCTTGTTGTCTTTTACTGCCAGATTGTTTGAGAAACACAAACAGTTAGAGGAGAACCAGAAGACAACTGATGACTTAAAACAGAAAGTGAATGAACTGAATGAAGTCATAGAAGACATGAAAAGCAACCTAGCTGACAAGATGGGAGCCATTGACAGGTAAGTATATACATGTCCGGTGTACATCTTGACTGAGAACATGCACTTTAATAACTCTTTACCTGCTAGCGGCCAATGATTATTTGCTTTTGTGACCACTGCAGACCATGATCAGCTTGCACAACCATGCAGTCTGATTCAGATTACCACTTGCATTTTTTTAGTATATAAGATGTTGTCTCAATGTATCACCTTTCGGAAAAAAAAGATATTATTATTCACAATCCAGTCAGTAAATTTTCACTACACACCTAATTATTTAACAATGGACTAATCCATTTTTGAAATATTGCAGGATTAAGGTGAAGGTATGAGGGTGCCTATCAAATTTAAGAAAGTGAAATGTCACTTCACTTTGCCAAAGTTTTATAATTTACCTCTACATTCGTATTGTGTCCTGTTCATTTGCATGAGCTAAAATTTATCCAGATTTAGGTTTTCTCACAATATTGGCTTGTTTAAGCAGAATGTTTTATGTCCTTAATTCTGCTAGTAATATCTCTCTACTGTACTGTTGTTTGTTTTTTGTTGTTGTTTAAAACGTAATAAGAAAATATTTTACATTATAATAAAGTAATATTGATACATTTTCAGCTTGGAGAAAAGTTTAAACAAAGAGAAGTCTGACAGGGATAAAGAAAGGGAGATAATGCAAGGAGATATAGATGATTTACATGTATGTATAGTTATATGAATGTATAATTATATGTTTGTATAGTTACATGTATGTTAAGTCCAACGCAACATGAATATTAAAAAACACTGAAATCGTAATTAAAGGTACAATGTACATCATTGGCATTGACTATGAAAGCAAATATTTCTTATGCATATATATATCTGCATATGGTTTGAAAACTCCATGAAAGGTAAAAACACTTATTTGAAATAGATTAAAGTTAGCATTGGCTTTGCAGAAACTCACATTGTAAAAGTTGATCATTATTATTTTGATACTTTTTCAGGCAGAAATCAAAGACAAGAAAGATGAGATAGAATTTCTCAGCAAATATAAAAAGGGATATGATGATTTGTATTATGGTAATATATCACTGTTTGATGAGATAATATTCTGGTAATAAAGTCATGAAACTGTCATAGCCCTGCTGTGTGAGAACTTAATTGATTATTTCTTGTTTTCAACGGCTATAACTTTGGTAATTTGATTCAGAACAATTTGACTAAGCCTTCTATACCTGCCATCTTCAGGTACAAGTACAACATTTGGAGCATGGCCTCATAGTCAGATGTCAGACCAGTAATCAAGGGGTCATAGGTTCAATTCCCTGTTCCACTACTAATGTAACGAATGGGATTTTGGTGGAAACTGTAAACTGGAGTCCCATTAATTGGTGCTTAGTCTACAACAGGCATGTGAAAGAACCAGGAGGAATGTCTCTGTAACTGAAACACTTTTTCTATCGTACGATATGCCCGAAACCTAAAATAACTAACATCTTCTTGGGGAGTTTGTCATACAGTAATCAGTAAAATAATAAAGATTTTAAAATACATATCAGGTTGTGCAGTAATAATTTCATTTTTTTTTTTTTTTTCAGCATTTTTGGATCAACCGGAAGATGAAGAAACCCCTAGACAAAAGAAAAAGCCAGTTGTTTCTACCAAAAGGGTATGGCATTATTTTGTTTACATAATATGCAGTCGACTTTAATGTATGCATGAATGAACTTTTTATATGATTTACAGCAGTTTATATGACATTATGATAAAGTGTAAACAGTTTTGTAATTTTGATATTTGCGACTGTATATACAATTTTTAACAGTCTCCAATTTTTTAACAGCGGCAATATTAATCATTATTTCCTGTTGTTCGAATTTTGCTAATATATATTTGTTATTTAACCATTGCAAATTTAAATGAAGTAACCAATCAGAAATGATGTTACATCAGTAGTATGTTAGAATACACAATTAATATAAATATACCTCCCTGTATGGGCTATAAATCTATGAACAAATGTATCTGTAGACACAGATATTTCCACATTACCTCTCTCTATTCGAGGATGACTGCATCTGGAGATGGTCTGGAGAGCAATTAATCTAATTTGAAAGAATTTGTTTCGCAATCGAGAATAAATAAATAAGTATAAATGAAATAAAAAGTCCAGAGAAAAATTTGTAGGCTTGAAAACATAAAAATATATAGCAGCAGAAAAAGGTGTTGGAACTTTATATAAGATTGTGTATATTCTGACATTACAGGCAAACATTATGACAAATATACAGTTAGCACAGAAACTGGAGGACCAGATCATGACAGTTCTCAATACTGCAGTAGAGGGTAAGCGTGTGTATTGGTAATAGGTGCATAATTGGGATAATTATTGTGAACCATGCTGCTGTAAGTAAATGTATCAGAACTAGGGATTTAACACTCATACAAACAATATTTCAGTATTAACAGGCGAGTAGTTTTCTTAACCATTGTTCCTTTTCTAGACTCCTATCCTCCATGAGAATCTGCCAGCATTCTAACATCAGGTGTCAGGTCAGTGCAGGGTTTGAACCCATGACCCTCAATCAATGAAAGGTTGAATGACTTCATTTAAGTCAGGGACTGTAACCACTTTACCACAGAGGTGGTCCTGTATATGGTAAATGCTTCTCTTTTAAGATACATGAAAGAGCATTGGCATTAAAGACAAAGTAAATGTATGCATCAGGTCATGACTGAATTTGGTCTATTTTGATATTGAAATAAAGTTTACACATAGTGAGAAGATGGTTGCAGATACTCTCATATATTATGGCAGAGTATATGATTGAAACACATGCAAATTTATCCCTGGTATCTCATCTATCATTGTTTACATACATTCATTTTCAGAATTTGACAAATTCATGGAGGAGCATAAAGAGGATTTACAACAGATTGAAATAAAAGAAGACATGACTGATGCTGAATTCGAGGCTCAAGAGATAGATATAGACAATGCTGATCAACAGGTAGGTGCTTCAGGTGAAGTAATAGAACTGGCTGAAATCTGAAAGCATTAGGTACATCAAATCAAGCAGAGACGGTAGAATTATGTGGTATTAACTTCATAACTGTTTATTACTAGTATATGTGTTCTTCAGTACTTTTCTACCATCAGAAGGAGAAAAAATTGGTTATTAGATGATAAACAATGTTTAAAAGGATGTTATTTCATTTCTTACATCACATAAAGAAATACAACGGATTTTCTTTTAGGCAAACTCTGCTCCGTGTCAAAACTTTTTAATTACAGAAATAACGACCCTTTATTCCTTTTATTGTCGCACTTTGGAGAAAAGGCAATACATAAAGATCGCTTTGTCCATCAATCTGTCCGTCCGTGCATCCGTTCGTCCGTCACAAAAACTTAATGTTGGCTAAAACTTTGCCATTTCTGAAGATTTCTTCATCAAACTTAACAATTGTTTTGCTTACCACAAAAGGGTCATGATACTGCCAAATTTTGAAGGTCAAGGTCATATTTGACAGAGTTATGCTCCTTATTGTGCTTACATTTTGTCATGAAAACTTAACGTTGGCTATAACTTTGCCATTTCTTAAGATTTCTTCATCAAACTTTCAAATTGCATTGCTTATGACAAAAGGGTTGCGATGCCACCAAATTTTGTAGGTCAAGGTCATATTTGACAGAGTTATGCCCCTTTTTGTTCTTAGATACTGGTTATTCTGACAAAGTGTAAGAGAGCGACACATATTTCTTCTGAACACCCATCTAGTTTGTTTGACTAGCCAATAGGTTGGGCCATGTTTGAATTACGTTTTAAGAATTTTATGAAAGAACCTATAAATTTTAGCTGGAGGCTGTGCAAGAAAGGTTCAAGAACACTATAGGTGATATCTCAAATGAGTTACTGTTGTTAAAGCAACACAGTGTCATGTTGATGGAGCAGCTACAGATCCTGGAGGAAAACCATCCTACCATAATGTAAGTACATTCAGCATCATGTTACCATGGCAATAATAATCTTGACATGAATTCAGAAACTTTAACCTTTGTCACATGTTTAGCTCAGACTAGTTACAGCATTTCATTGACAAATGGAAGTTAGATTTCATATCTCAATTAGTGTGTAATATATGATCTGTTCATGTAGACAGACCAGTTTATTGTTATGGTGAATATTTTTGATACTAGAATATTGCTATGTTTCGTTAATCTGTAAAATTTTACTCAGACGTTGATATTATTACATTTTTTTAAAAAGTTTGAAAATTAAATACTCATATTGATATGTCCCTTTATTGATGAAAATAAGACGTGTAACAGTTCGTACAAAAATAAAACACTATTATTTACTACTGGTACATGTTTTATTCTAAAAGCAGCGAACTTAATGTATTTTGTAAGTTATTGAGTTCTCATATTTCAGATCAGTTCTCAGATTTGTAAATGGATGTTTTTAGAATATTGATGATTATTGCAGTTGTGAGATATTCTTTAATTTATAACATTGTTTTGGTTTTACAGGAGGAAAGGGGAAAGGTTAAAGGTTGTCGACCCTGGTGTCACTAAGTCAGGTAAGACAGTAACCATGACAATTACACTGGCAAATTGTACCCTTCATCTGAAAAAATGTATAGTCATATTCCAGTTGTTAACAGTTACAGTTTATAATGTATGGCCAATATTAAATGATGACATTTATTATCTGTATAAAGCTGTAAACAGAAGTGGTCATCACGCTTGATTATTAGTCTATACTAGAGCAATCTGATAATTGCCTAGCATGACCTTGGATTTATTGGAACAATTTAACAGTTATCTGTCATAATAAATGAATTTTGCAAACATAGTCCTACTTAATTAGTTACTACAGTGATAATTCCACTAATGACACTAAAGTACCGGTAAGTTTTGGCTGATATAGGTATGCTTACATTATATCTAAAGCAGTAACGGCTGATGCGTTGACTTCATGTTTTTAGTTTTAGTTTTTATATAGAACATTTTATGCAGGGGAGGTAATGTTGTCAAAGGAAGCTGAGAAAAGAGTTAAGCGTATCCAGGAAGAGAGTATAAAAATACAGGAAGTTTTTGTTGTCCAGTCACCATATCTAAGGATAAATGATGATAACTGGAAAGAGCTGTTAGGTGACATATACAGCACTGTGTGATCGTGGTTTATATGTTTCTCTATGGTTCAACACTGAGTGAATAGTATCTTGTCTATCGTTGCTGTTGGTATTTACAATTATACAATGTACTGGTATACCTAGTACAGTTGAAACTGATCTAGACTAAGTCACTGCACTTGTAAAGGTGACACATTGTATGAGGCACAAAATGCATGCTTGGTGGGGTGTAACTGCACAGTAGGAATACAGGTGTTGTTGTTGTTGTGTGTGTTAGGTAGTACACATTGTGTTTATGATGTGCATGTTCGACATTGTTTTCACGTATTTGATGAGGCAGTTGTTGGTTTCAGATTGGATATCCCTTTATCAACCATTTCTCCCCTAAATTTCAAAAACGGATTCCTGCATCTTTCAGTTTAGACAACACCATCTGCAGACTGCCGCAGATGTGCAGGCTGATCATGATCTACACTGATCGCGACAGCAAAATCAGTTGCCATTAACATGGTTAGAGTTATAACAGCAACATTGATGTCTATTATACTTTCTGTCGGGGATCAGAAAGCACAAGAACATAGTCTAGTAACCTATCAGTACAGTAATTTTGGTTTAAATTGCCACTAAGACTGGACTTTTCCAATAAAGAGAAGAAATTTTAATCCAATAATGATATATCAATGCATAGACTACTGTTTATATTAGTAATGCATATTCATATCAGGAAGACATCGGGCAGAAAGTCCTTAATGATAGGTCCCTGAGTATCTTACCTTTGAAATTAATGATGATAAAATAAATGGTACCAAAAAGTATCTGTACTAAGCAGTTTTATTTTGACAGTGTGTGCCAAGTTAAATAAGGACTATTATTCATACACCCGAAATCTCTATAATTGTACATTCTTGAAATGCCAGTAAAATTTGTATTTCAAACTCCATTTTGTCTGCTGGCCTTGTATTTTAGACTCTGTCTGTCCACTTGTCTTATAGTATGTCAGACTTTATTCTATATAATAGTCTTGTATTGCAGACTCTATACTGTCTTCCAGTCTTGTTACTATAATTTTTGACTATTCTATCTGTATGTCTTGTATTTCAGACTCTAATCTATCTGTATGTCTTGTATTTCAGACTCTATTCTATCTGTATGTCTTGTATTTCAGACACTATTCTATCTGTATATTTTGTATTTCAGACTCTATTTTATCTGTATATATTTTATTTCAGACTCTATTCTATCTGTATATATTTTATTTCAGACTCTATTCTATCTGTATATATTTTATTTCAGACTCTATTTTATCTGTATATATTTTATTTCAGACTCTATTCTATCTGTATGTCTTGTATTTCAGACTCTATTGTATCTGTATGTCTTGTATTTCAGACACTATTGTATCTGTATATATTTTATTTCAGACTCTATTCTATCTGTATGTCTTGTATTTCAGACACTATTCTATCTGTATATTTTGTATTTCAGACTCTATTCTATCTGTATATATTTTATTTCAGACTCTATTCTATCTGTATGTCTTGTATTTCAGACTCTATTCTGTCTGTATGTCTTGTATTTCAGACTCTATTCTATCTGTATGTCTTGTATTTCAGACTCTATTCTATCTGTATGTCTTGTATTTCATACTATTCTATCTGTATGTCTCGTATTTCAGATTCTATTCTTTCTGCTGGACTTGGTGACGATGAAGATGAGGCAGATTCTGACCCATTTATCCCACAAGAGCGTGTATTCAGTAAATATGCAGCTATGATGTACACCTCCAATAACCAAGGCAGATCTTTTGAAGAATTCAAGGAAGCAAAATTTTGTCCTAGTTGTGGGGAAAAGGTAACTTTTACGAAAGAAAAAGTGACTCAGTAACATATTTTGTATGTAATTTTGTTACTGTAATATCATTATTGCAAACATACTCCCAACAGAAAAGCAAAATCTGAAGTTGGGTTGAATAAAGATTTCAAGTAATAAAATATGATACTGTCCATTAGGATGTGTATTTTAACAAGTTATCCCAGAATAGAAATACATGTATCGTCATTAAGTCACAAACTTGAAATGTGCTTAAAAATTGAAAAACAGTGCAAATGGCTAGATAAGGTGAATTCGTAGTCAAATAAAACCTTTATTTTTTTTTTTTTTTTTTTTTTAATTTTATAAATTTTTTTTTTTTTTTGGTTTTATAAATACCCAATTTTCTTTTTTTTATATATACATTTATCTAAACGGTCTGTTTTCAATTTGAAAATATAACAAATTTGATTTAACTTCGATGGCTGAATTAGCTGTAGAAATCTGCCAAATTCTACCATAATTACCATTTATAAATTGTATACATTGTATACATTATATATTTTACTTGTCATAAATCCATTTCTGGAATGTTTTCAGACTGTGATATGCCCACACAAGCTGCCAGGATCAGAACGTATCTTTCCTTTACCTATCAACTGTACACATCTCAAAATCTCTCGGCCTAAAGTGAAAATAAACAAGGAACTTATGAGGTAAGAAGGAAAGAATATACAGATGTTGTCGTGAATTGTCATAGAAGTTCTGTTCAGTTTTACCAGTTTATACTAGCCTGGTCATGATAAAAGGGTTCTTTCTTATTGGATCATTCCTGGGAGCAAAAGTAGTATGGTGTTTTAGAAAGGTGTGGTCACACAGCCTCTGATGCAAGTCACCAGTACACTATCAAAGAAACGGCCTTAGGCTTAGTGTCCTGGATGTGAGAAACAGTTTCTTGCGCTAGTTTTTCTAGTGTCACTTAACTTGTGTGTCTGCCTGTCGTAGAACTTTCACAACAGTGATATAAATTATTTTTTTGGTGGATATTTTACATGAACATAGAATAAACGTACATTGTTGGAGTGTTCAAGTATAGTTTAACTAGTGTTTGGCATTTTAGCCATTTCAAACTTCACACATTGTGTGAAAATAAATTGTGAGTGCCACTACAAGTAAATTATACATAATGTACATATGAAAGTACCTGAAATGAGTTGTTAGAGAATAATTGTTTATTACAAATATCCAGAGAGCTGATGAAGCCAGATGAGGAGGAAGTGGCCTTTGACCTTCCTGGTTCCTTTGGCAACAAGCTGGACATCAGTAGAGAACACAGTCTACGTGCCTTGTCTGGTTCCATGATGTCCCAAGACTCAAGTAGAGACAGTACCAGTGCTACAAGTGAAGGCCATCTGGTAAACTTACTGGTTTTTAAAATTCATCCATGTATTTTAGCGTAAAAATCATTTTAGTCAGCTAGAATTTTGTACGAAAAATATGTGTTTACATTTATTGCAAAGTATTTCTGTGTTCGACTTCTATGCAGCAACAAGATAAAGGAAGCAAAATAATTGTCTGTAGGTCATATTGTTGTGATTTCAACCTTACATGTATGTTTGTATTTTACCTGTCTGTTTTTCAATTTCTCAGCTATTTCGTATGAAGGTGAGTCATTAGCACATGTGTGAGATTTAGCAATGGTGATATATGACTGAAAAATTTCAACAAGTTTATTTAACGCAATCAGCTCCATTTTACACAAAATCTTGCGTTTGTTCTGTGCAATATTATCCAAATTGTGGTATTACCTGACATTCTAAAGGGAGCTAGAGGTCACACTATATGATATGTGTAACTTTATTGTCATTCTGCCTTGATTTTAAATTTTAGTGTCAGTACAACACATTTATAACAAAATTTAGAATCTGTGTGTGCACTATTCTCAGTGAAGTAGTTTTATAAATCTCCAATATACTCATTTTTTTTTTAATTTATATTACCTGTATCTAAATCAGAGTACCTTAACTTTTAAAACTCACTGCTATCATGTGTCATAGATAGGTTGAAAGATACCATACATTTTTCACTTCAGTGTCCTTTCACATCATGCCAAGCACACATTTTTGTTGAGAATATCTATGTTATGGGCTCACTTGTGTTTTATAAAATTGTATGGGGAATATGCAGTTGTGACATTAAACATTATGCTGTTCAAATCTAAGTTTATGTAAGTTTTAATTAGTTGCAAGAGCTATGATATGGTTGTGCCTTCTGCACAATTTCTACATTTAAATAAGTATTAATTATAGTGGAGCTGCTGTGGTAGCTGATTTGCTTGGGATAGTATGGTCCCAGGTTTGATACCTTGCACGGTCATGCTGGTAGTGTCCTTAGGCAAGACAATAATATTTCCACATTGCCTCTCTATCTCCGAGGTCGATTCCATCTAGAATGAGTCTCATCTTTCTGAATTTATAAGCTCTAGTCTTCTTCTTTCTGAATCTATAAGCACTAGTCTTCTTCTTTCTGAATTTATAAGCTCTAAGTCTTCTTCTTTCTGAATTTATAAGCTCTCATCTTCTTCTTTCTGAATTTATAAGCTCTAGTCTTCTTCTTTCTGAATTTATAAGCTCTGGTCTTCTTCTTTCTGAATTTATAGGCTCTAGTCTTTTACCCTGTAGTGGCGTCTATGACCAACACCAGCATATCTCCCATAGTACTGTTCAATTTGAATGTTTATGTCTGAAAGGAGACTTTTAGTAGGAGATGCCACCCTCCTGTTTGCCAAAGATTTAAACTTTGTATGCTGTATATAGGGTAGAGCTGTGGCAAATTCTGCCTGACTCGAGAGCAATGAATCTATTTTGTAAGAATTTGTGTTGCAATCAAGAATACATTTGTATAGACATTTGTATATTTGTATAAATTATAGAAATTTACTGATTCTTTGGAGCGGTATATCAAAATTCATAAAGGCATTCAAATCTGAAGCAGTGCTCGAGACTATAGAACAGGGCTGAAATATCTTAAATCTGATTGGCTAGAATCAATGTAAGATTCAAATCTGACCAATCAAATGCAGAGAATCAAGTTTGCCCTCAGAGAATAAACTTATACTCAATTTGACCTTGCAAAACCTATGATAATTAGAAGAAAAATGAAAATGTACATTCATCAATAAAAGAAACTTCGGGCATTTATTTTTTCAGAGAAACAGTCTTCTCAATTTATTTGATGACTACAAACAGAGAACCAATCTCGAGAGAAACATCCCTCGTCCACTGTCTGAGGTAAGTTTAATCTGTGCTCACTCTGTAAGGGTTACATCACACAAAGGAATTTTAGGTAAACTTTACATCGGATTGTGATTCTGGAAAAATGTTGTCAGTGATAAATTTCTATGAAGTAAGTGTGACATCCATCTCTCTCCCTTTTCTACGCATCATTACAGGTCTGTGGTTCCTCACTAAATGTATGGTAAGTTTGATAAATTAACTTTAGACAAGCAGGTTCAATTGGTTTTAACTGTTTAGAAATCATCCTGTCCTTACTTTTGGTTTAAGTTGAAGAACATTTTTATTTAAATGCCTTTTCAACACTTTTTGTGTCTCCCTTTAAGAGAAAAGGGATACAAAGGGATCACTTTGTCTGTCCGTCTGTCAAGCACAAAAACTTAATGTTGGCAATAACTTTGCCATTTCTGAATATTTCTTCATCAAACTTTCAAATTGCATTGCTTATCACAAAAATGTTGTGATGCCGCCAAACTTTGTAGGTCAAGGTCATATTTGACAGAGTTATGCCCCTTTTTGTACTTAGATTTTGACTGTAACTTTGCCATTTCTTAAGATTTCTTCATCAAACTTTCAAATTGTTATGCTTATGACAAAAAGGTTGTGATGCCACCAAATTGTGTTGGTCAAGGTCATATTTAACAGAGTTATGCCCCTTTTTAGCTCGACTATTCGAAGAATAAGGAGACTATTGCACTCGCCCCAGCGTCGGCGTCGGCGTCTGCGTTGGTTAAAGTTTTTCATAAAGTCAAATATCTTGAATACTATCAAAGGTATTGACTTGAAACTCAAACTATATGTTTACCATCAACATCTTCACCTGAGGAAACAATCCCCATAACTCTGTTTTGATTTTTGACAGATTTATGCCCCTTTTTAACTTAGAAATTTTGGTTAAAGTTTTTTATAAATTCAAATATCTTGAATACTATCAAAGGTATTGACTTGAAACTCAAAGTATGTGTCTACCATCAACATCTTCACCTGAGGAAACAATCCCCATAACTCTGTTTTGATTTTTGACAGATTTATGACCCTTTTTAACTTAGAATTTTTGGTTAATGTTTTTTATAAACTCAAATATCTTGAATACTATCAAAGGTATTGACTTGAAACTCAAAGTATGTGTCTACCATCAACATCTACACCTGAGGAAACAATTCCCATAACTCTGTTTTGATTTTTGACAGATTTATGCCCCTTTTTAACTTAGAAGTTTTGGTATTTTTTTTTTGTAAATTCAAATATCTTGAATACTATGTAAGGTATTGACTTGAAACTCAAAGTATGTGTCTACCATCAACATTATACACCTGAGGAAACAATTCCCATAACTCTGTTTTGATTTTTGACAGATTTATGCCCCTTTTTAACTTAGAAGTTTTGGTATTTTTTTTTTGTAAATTCAAATATCTTGAATACTATATAAGGTATTGACTTGAAACTCAAAATATATGTTTACCATCAACATCTACACCTGAGGAAACAATCCCCATAACTCTGTTTTGATTTTTGATAGATTTGTGTCCCTTTTTAACTTTGAATGTTTTGTT
This sequence comes from Saxidomus purpurata, assembly GCA_022818135.1. Lineage (NCBI taxonomy): Eukaryota > Metazoa > Mollusca > Bivalvia > Venerida > Veneridae > Saxidomus > Saxidomus purpurata. The sequence continues at coordinate 37,364,930 of JAFMSR010000014.1, forward strand.
AAAGATAGAATACTATCGAACGTATTTACTGTCAACATCTTCACCAATGTTTTTTGATTTTTGACATATTTATGCCCTTTTTAACTTAGAATTTTGTCACAGTTTTTCCAGACTAAAATGGAAATACTCAAAATGGCTTTCTTTTGAAATGTCATAGAATAATTATGCAGCATGAAGCGGTCATGCTTTTTTAATTCTATACATATCAATTTTGAAAAGTTACAAAATTATTCATGATCAAATATACAAGGTCATGTATTTCTTTGAAATTATCCCCCCCCCATCCTCCCTCCAGTTGGCTTGCAGAATCCAGAGTAAGGCCTTGAATGCAATGTACATTTACAAAGGTCTTTGAACAAGTTTCATATCTTTGACCTTAATTCTTATAGACAATTACACAATACTCCTGTTCTTAGACAAAAACCCCATTTTACCAACAAGCTTTCGAATAGTCGAGCATGCTGTCATGTGACAGCTCTTGTTGTACTTAGGTTTTGTCATGAAATTATTGGTTATTCTGACAAAGTTTAAGAGAGCATCACAATTGTTCTACTGAACACCCATCTAGTTGACAATACAAAATTAATGTACTTCATATGAAAATGAAACAAGCAGATCCTGCTGCTAAGTCTGACAGTTCTTCCTATATCTTCGTTCATAAAGTTTTCTTGCCATAACTTACTCAAGAGAAGTTAATGTACAAATCCAGTTAAACTTTACCTAGTTCTTTATGTTACTAAGTGTATAATCATAAGAAATTGGCTTAGTAAGCATTAGTGAATGGCACTAAAATATGCAATTGTTATGTAACCTCTTGGATATTACAGTAAACTCTGTATATAATGAGCTCCTTGGGACCCATTTAATTTTGCTCCTCTATATATATCAAGGGTATGTTATATGACTTATATCCATATAGCATTTTAATATAAAATAAAAAGGAAAAGATCAGGCCAAAAAAAATTGTTCCTTGTATCAGGGATTTCGCTTTATCCAAAGTCACTATATATGGAGTTTACTGTATACAAAACCATGTATTTAAGATTGTTTTTCACCATACAGGATCGCTGCTTGTCATTAATGGAACAGTTCTGGACGTATGTTATCTGGGAAGATGACAATGGTAAAGAGGAGGAGATACATAATTCAGTCATTGTAAGTACACTTATTGTAACAGTCCAGCATCTTTGTGCAGTTATCACTTCTCAGTTATCTCCCATGCTGGGAAATATGGTAATGGTATCTGTCCATGTGTCACCATGCGTCCAACATTCTTGTCTGGGCTATTTCTCAGGAACCACTGACTCGTTGTCAGGGACACTTCAGAGACTGCTTCACTATCAAGCGGAGATGGGCATATTATTAGCATGTTCCAGTTCAGTGATTTTTCATAGAGTAAATACCCAGGGGTCTCGCGAGGGGGCGACAAGGGCGAAAAAGTCGCCTTCCACACCTAAACTGCCCATTTCTTTGATCAAAGCGAAATAAACTTCACCCGAAAAATATCTCAATAAACAATGAAGCATATGTATAAAGTGTCAGACATCTCTCTGACAATTAACTCCGTCCCCTCAATCAATTTACAACTGATAAAAAGGTTGCCTGAAGGCAGATTTCACAATATGACACGAGTGATAATCTTGGGTATTAATTGGTGAAGGCATCAATGATTGTTGATCATGTCTTGTCAGTCCTTTGTTCAAAAGACTAAAGTCGATAATCGCACGTGACTGTTAAAAGTTCTGCCTTAGATGTTCATGTGCAGAGAAAATGGGTAACTTGCATACATATTTCTTCCTCACAGTTAGGAGAGTTAATTCAATTGTTAATAAATTTTAATTCAAGGGCATTGATTACTTTTTCATAATACTTTTAAGTCTGTGCTATTTATCGAAATGCGACAAATCCTCAGGGAAGCTTCACTTACAAGAGGAGATGCCTTTCTCTTTTCAGGACAAGCTGTACATATACATGGAGGAGAGATATCTGGTGAAGGACATAACTTATCTGTGTAACTATGACTTCATCTCAGCTGTTGTGGAATATTCAGAACTAGACAAGGTAGGTAACTCTGGGCTATGATTAAATCACTGTTAACACATGATCATATTAGATCAGATTGTTTCTCAGTGCTGAAAAAAAGCAATGGAAAAGGGATAGAACACACTTGTTTCAAAATACTTAGATACATCCCTGTTACAGCCAGCATCAGAGATGGGAAAGAAAAATTGAAGGATATAATTATAATATTATGCACAATGCATTTGCCGATCTTGTAGAAATGTTTATAACAGTTACAGAGAATTTACTTCAGTTAATATTAAAGTTAAGCGGTAAGTTATTGTACTGTCTTAACAAAACCCCAACAGTTTCTAGGGTAGTTTATATTTTGTCAGATGTAAGTTTCCTGGTATTAAATACTAATGAATCGGAACTTAAAATATTGATATTTAAAGTATACTTCCTGCTTATTTCTTGCAGAATATACTACTGTTTGGTCACATCCTGGTTGGTAACTTGGAAGGCGCATGTTTCCGCTATATGATGTTGTTATGTGACTTCATCTGCACTGTGGACTGGAAGGAAGTTGAGGATTTCAGGGCATTTGCTGCAGTTGTCTACCCTTTCCTTGGTGTAAGTATTCAATGAAGTAACTTTTCTTTTTTTTATAAACAGGAACACAATGGAGCAGGTTTGCAATCATTTCTAGCTTTCTTTTGTAGAACTGTGTGTTCAAGTATTTTTTTCCTTGCTTTTGAGAAGCTGCATTATAAAGAGACAACTGCAGTAAGAGAAACACAACCAGTTATGTTGAATTATTTCACCCTTCAAGGGAAATTTTTGTTCAAAGTTTTCTTATACCCAGCTTTCACAAAGTTAAACATAGCTAGATTAATTCTTTTTGTTGTCCTTACCTCTGTGTGACATGCTGCACTATCTGAAATTTCACATGTCATATTTCAGCGAGTTGCAGAGTTCTGAAATATTTTGTCCTTCAATACACAACATTATAATGTTGCATATTTCTAAGAAGTTATGGCACTTATGTACATAAACATTATGCTAAACATTGCTTTAACCTCATAAAAGATGACTGTAAATTGAAAATTTGTCTGACCCTTCTTGCTGTGTTAGCTTAGTGTTTGAAAGGTGGTAGTCATCTGAAGGTGTAGATGTAGTGTTACAGGATATTGTAAAGAAACTAGTATATCTCTGAAGATGTAAAACACAAATGGCAATTGTTCAGAAGTTAAGTAATTAACACCCCCCAAAAAAGGAGGGGGAAAAGTCTTGTGAGAAGCATGACAAGGCTTCAACTGATCTGTGATACCGCATCTTGAAAATGATGTATTTTAAAGAAAAAACCAGTATATTTGTTATGCTGTGTTGTGTTCCTTATACAATCAAACCTGCTCTATTTTGTTACTGTGCCACCTGCATATGTGCGCCACCTTTGAACATCCACAATCAAAATTATTTACTGCTTACATGCTTACAAGACGGCCACCTGCTAAATGCTTAATATTGGCCACCATTTTCAATCCAACATGAAGTGAATGATAATGTGTTTTATTATTTGAACTATTACAGGAAGATGATTTAGAGACGCTACAGATGAGCTATACATCTTATAGTGAAAACAAGATCTCCAAATCCATGGTGGCACAATTTATTATACATCTGGTACTGAAGTACAGAGAACCAAGGTTCCAAGACGTGAGTGTATTGTGATCTTTTTATTCGCTTGGGATAAGAGTTTTCTATTAAATTGTGTAGCCACCTTGGTGCAGTGGTAGCCCATTCGCCTCAGGCTCAGAGGGTCCCAGGTTCGATCCCCACCCGTGCCTATGTAGTGTCCTTAGGGCAAGACACAGAAAATTCCACATTGCCTTTCTCTTTGAGTCTAGAGAGCAATTTGTATAAGCTGTGAGAAATTGTTTTGCAATCAAAAGTAAATAAATTAGTAGGGCCTACAAATTATTAAATTATCTCCCTTGTTCACAAATTTGAATAACCAAGAATTTTCATCACAGTGAGGGAATAGTAATGAATTGTGTATTATGCATATTAAATGAACAGAAAGATTCATTACAAAATACTGCCATTAACTTGTATGAGGTTTTAGGCAAAGAGCATAATTATGCAACAGGGGTTTGAAGTTTATAAAAAAGCATAACTTACGCAATATTTAACATGTGTTGAATCCATCTTCTGCATTCATAACATGTATAATTATAATTATGATTGTGTAAAATACTTTTTGTATTGTATAGATGGAGCATCGCCTGATGCCATTCCAGTCACCTGACAGTAAACAACCGTCCATGTCAGAGAAAGAATTTAAGGAGGCTATCGACAATATTCTACCATTGACCAATGATAAACTTAGAAGAAGACTTTTCTTCGAGTCGGAAAAAATGATGAGGAAGGAAGGGCTGACTAACAGTGTCCCGGTCATGAGACTGGCACGTATCCTTCAATTTACTTGGGTCTCGTCATGATTTTTAAAAGGAGTTCCTCCTTTAGGGCTCTTTAACTTTTATTCACATCATGTTGTCTGTTCATATCCTTTATACTTAACAACTTTATAAACGCTACCAGGGATTTGACGGGTATTTTGTTGTAATTTCATGTAAGAACACCATGCTTTTTGCTATTCCATTGCTTTGTTCAAGAATTTTATCACAAACTTCAAGCATAATTTGCTCAAAACATGATTTTATAATGCAAAAAGGGCAGTTTTACTCGCTGCTCATAATCTATGACTTTTGAAAAGGTTGTGTTTTGAAAGTTGTTAAGTATATGTGGTTTGTTCTCCGTCACTTGTTCCTTTTCCTGAGGTCGTGCATTTTAATTTGATGTCATTTTGAAGAAAAAGAATGTCTGAATGTGATCACATTCCATCCAGTAAAAATATACAGCAACACCATTTAATCAAAACAATCAAAATGCAGAAAAAAAACAGGTAAGTATAATAAAGTTTAACACTACACACATCAAAACACGTGCATATGTATTATATTTACACCACTTAAGTCATTAATACTTTAATTTTATCGGTGAAAACATGCATTTCCTCATTGTTTACAATCATGCATGTTGACATAATCTCTATAACTGGGCAAATGCAAAGCTACCATAAATACTTGCAAAATCAGCTTTAAGATGTGACAACCCTGAATGATTTTCTGTATCGTTGTAGTACATAATGGGGTCACATGACTGTCCTTTATTTAATGTCTGCCTGTCTTTCTTTTCTGGAAAAATCCTAAATAAAAGCAAAGTATAATGCAGTATTATCCATCAGAAATGTTAATTTAAGCCTACAAAGCTGTAAAAGAAAAGTTTAAAAGGCAGCAGGTATCTATGGGTTGGCTACTCAGATACTAAGAGATAGATAAAATAATAAAATTTAGGGGTACTTAACCTAGTTTACTATTTTATCAGCTTTACAGCGTGTCAGTTTCTTGCATGGGGGTGTGTTCAAAGAGACCAATCAGTGACTAATCAGAAAGCACGACCTCTAATGTTGCTTCTAGAGTGACAACGTTCATGATATTTAAGTATATAAAAGCCAACATTAAAAGCAATGTCTGGTGGAAAAAAAATATTGTATAAAAAAGCAGGAACGTAGAATATATGATTCTACGTTCCTGAAAAAGGTAAGTTTAAACTGTACAGTCATTTTCTATATTTACTGCGAAATGAAATTTGTTATCATGTGGCACGAGAAATGGCAAACAAAACCTAAAAATGTGTTGTTGGAGATCTTTCTATTGTAGACATATCTGTTTGTAAAAAGCTGTTACTGATTTAAAAACAACTTTGGTCAGGGATTCTATAAATTGTGAAATGCCTTGACAAATCATGTTTAATGAATAGGGTTTTGATAATTTAGCCAAAAATAATCAGACTGATGCACTGCTAGCATTTACATACGTTATATGTTACTGGTATATCTAAGGTCCCTGCCCTTATTTAACAGATATACAAAATAGTTTGGACAGGTCAGTGAATGGGGTGACAGATGCACTTGGGACATGCATGGTTATTCGTACTTCAACTTAAATGTTGCACGTGCATGTAATTGTAGTGTTACAGCTTGTAGACACAATCGCATGCATGCTGCATTATCATACGAAATAGACCACATGCACTTGTAAGGTTTTATATGTGTTTAACTCGGAATATTTTCAAGGCCAGCAATAATTGTTTGCACTTGTTTATATTTTATACTTTACTTCAGGGCAATTTATAACGAAAAAAATTACCCTGTTGTTTAATTATGCAACTGAGTTGTTTTTTTATCCACTTGTTTACACCTCTGTACATGTAAGTTCATGGTCAGAAAAAAACAAGCAAGTTTAAATGCAAGTTTGAGAAGCTAAATTAATTAATATATGCATGTTAGGCAAGTTGAATGCTAATTAAATGCATGTTTGGACAATATTGTTAGATCCCATGGTGACAGTATTCTGGTGAAGAAAAAAGAAACTTGTTAACTTTCCTAGTATATGTATATATAGAGCAAAAACTTTCCTAATAGGGCAATGTTTTCAAACTTGGTATGTTGACTGTCTGAAAAAGAAATGTAATATAAAAATCATTGGTCACCTGCTGAGTCTTTATCTTGAATTATCTGCCCTTGAAAATAACATTGAGATACATACAGAAAAAGCAATTCAATGTATTTCAGTGTTATTTTTCAAGGTTCAGATTTTCTATTCAAGGGCAGATAATTCATGATTAGAGCTTGTGACATATGATTTTTATTTCATATTTCTTTTTCAGGTTTGATAGTCAGTCAACGTACCAAGTTTGATGAAATTCTCTTATCAGGAAAATATTTGCCCTATATACATGTAGGAAGGGGTAGCAAACCCCTTTTAAATCCTCAAAATACAATAAGGGTTGTAGTCCAATTTCGTAAACATTTTGATCAATATCATAACCTTAACTGTTTGTATAGAAATAGCAAGCTACCTAGGTTTACTACAAATCACCAACATTGTGCGCGAGACCATTAGTGTAAGAATACGGGAATGGAGGGAGAGACCGAGCAGCTCTGGCTCCGCGAGGGTGCTACATGATCATGAATCACAAATCCTTCACGATGATGAACATGAGCTGATTACGATGTTAAGGGTTAAGCAACTCTCTACCAGTATATCAAGGTTGGATTGTTTTATCATTCAATTCGTTAAATTTAACTACATTATAGTGGGGCCGCTATTTTTAACATATTTAATTTATTTTATATTACATACAGAAGTCTGTGCCTTCTGCAGCTATTGCATCAAATTTTGCTTTTTTATGCCTGTTTAAATTCATGCAGTACAATGTCAATGATATATAGCTGTCTTAAGATATTTTTATTCATCCTGTCTTCTGCATCACATGCGATGAAGGTTTTTGGTATAATAGCATGAAATTTCTTTTTAGTTTTCAAGTCCCATAACTCTGACTTGTTGGAAAATTATTCCACTTACATTTTGCATGTGCGTTAAAGTTTTGCATGTAGATTGTCGTCTCCAAAAATGGACACTGAATTCTATATCTGTAAATTATCCTCAACATTGTATCATATAAATCTCATCTATCAGCATTTTCCTCTTTGCAAATATTTGTGTTTTGAATACGTTAGTCGAGCATTTAGTCTTATGGACAACTCTTATTCAACCTTGTGCCAAAACACAGAAAAACATACATATATAATTCTATTTGTTGTGTAAAGATGCATGACATGTTATGTTCATGCTTGAACAAGTTGCGTTGTGCTTAGAAATTTTAATAAAGATGCTGTTTGTTGTTTTCAGGCGTATCAAGTTACGACAAGAGAGATACGATATGGGAGAAGATAATTCAGACTGGTGATATAACAAACAAAGCGAAACAAAAACTGTTTGGATGATCATCCAAGTGCATCATTTACAATACGGCATGAACAGTCTACGTGTTAACCCTTTCTGGTACAGGATTATTAAATCATCCAGGCTCGGAACAGGGAGTTAGCTAAGTGTTAAAAATGAAAAGACTTCGGTGAAAAAAAAACAAGAGGCTTAAGACGGCCCTATATTGTTAACCTGAGTACATGACTTACTTACAACCCAAAGTAACGGACATTTAATCTAAAAATATGTCTCATAACTACAAACTCTCTTTTTGACCTTTGCAAGACAAGCATTGTGACCACTTTACATGATGATTGGTTATAAAATGTGACTAATAGCATACTGACAAGGTTTTTCTTGGATTTGACCTGGTGACCTACTTTTCAGTCCCAGGTGACCCACATACATTCTTTTTTTCTGTTTTTTTCATTCTTGACCTAGAAACTATTGAGACAAATATTCTGACCAATTTTAATGATGACTGGTTTATAAATGTGGCCTCTAGAGAATGTTAACAATGTTTTTCTTTGATTTGACCTAGGTTTTGACCCAGGTGACCAAGATTCGCACTTGACCAAAAAATCATGGAGATAAACGTTCTGACCAATTTTCATGAAGATTTGATGTCAAATGTGACCTCAAATTTGACCCCTTGAGTATTAACAAGGCAAGTGTTGACAGACAGACAGGCAACAGACAATGAGCGATCACAATAGCTCACCTTTGATCACAGCCTGCTCAGGTGAGCTAAAAATAAATAGAATTTTACCAGACTGAGAAAAACATAACTATAGTCAACACATGTCTAATTTAGTAAAACTTGATTTCAGCAGCTGCAGCTCAGTTTCTTGTATATCTAACCTTGACCTTGACCTTTTAACCATATTCCATGGATGTTCAAGGACATAAATTTAAATTCAAAATTTCAATAAGTGGTTAAAAGGACAATAACAGCTTATGATTAGCAAACTTGAACCAGTTTGACTTTGCCAGGAAGAATAAAGATGTGTGACTGGCTGTAACTGCAGTTTGTGGTTGATATTCACTGATAATATCTTTAATAGAGTGCAACAACTTATTTATTAGTCATTTTTGTTGAATATAATTATGAGCATATTGAATTCAATCCCAGATGTGATAAACACTACAGGGGGTGCATTTTTATTGAAAATTTATGATTAATATATTAATTTATCGAACTTCTCATTCAATTTATTTTCACCCTTCTTTACATTTTCTATCCTATTTTGAACATGAAAATTGTGTTTTTATTATAAGAAATGATGTAAACTATATACAAATCAATGCTTTAAAAAAATTATTTATGTATGTGCATGCTTTAAGCATATATTTATGTAAACCATTTACAAAAGTGACTGTGATATTGCTATTTCTGTTTGTTTTGAAATGTTTTTATTGCATTTTGAAAGTTATTTTAGATTGTATTCCTTTACGTGTTTATTTATATGAAATGTCACATCACTATTAAAGCTATCGAAAAAGATCACTGCTTAGTTGTTACAAGTTATTGGGTCGATTGTTAAAATCGAACCAAAGTTAACAGAGTATATCGGCCCCTTACGGCCGAACGCACAACATACAAACAAGTAGTTCCATATTAACAGTTGTTAGGCATTATAGCGATTTCTGTTTTCAAAATTATATAGTAATAAATCTAAATAATTTAAAAACATTTCAGAATAGAATAATATTATTTCGTTGTTATTCTTTAAATGTGTAATTAATCGTAAATACTATTAATGCGCGAACGAACGACTTGGACATACAAATTTTATATAACAACTCGTTTTTTACCTGTAACTCTATAGTCGGCGGACATAGAGCAGTTGGTAGAGATGCTGGAAATTGAAATACGCTGACTTACGGTGGCGGACGCGAGTTCGAAACCCATCTAATGTAGTTTTTTTTTTACATTTTTTTTTCTGTTTTACTTATAATTTTAAGACTTTAAACCATTTTCAATGTTTTACAGCAAATAATCATAGAAAACTTCATTCATGTCAAACTTATAGGGATAATGTTAATAAGACATACTGTATACATATCATTCGATAACAGTAAAGTTCAGTCAGTAGTCGTGTCAGGTTTTGCTTGTACAACCAGAATTGGTTTCCTTGTGTTCTTTTCGGGCCATGCCTCAACATCAATCATCACCAATTTCTAGAATATTTACATGTCAGTTTTGTTTGTGGGCCCGCTGTGATACTTTGTATCACTGTTTTTCTTGTTCAGTTATTAATTTACTCTGTGTCTTCTTTGATCTTGCTCATTGTTCAGTTTTTACCTACAATTTAGGATAGGAATTTATTTTGTATTATTGACACAATACACTCAACCCTATGGGCAAATCCCATAACTTTTGAATGACATTAAAAGTTGTGCAAACTTTGAATTTTCAGTTCAGATTTGTAAAATTCCACTTCTCAGTTACCATTCACAGCTATGATACTTTATAGGGTAGTTGAACATACATGTAGTCACTGAATGCAAAAGGTAAGCACATGGGTTCCTATCAAAAGTAAAGTTTACACATATGGTTAAAGGTCAAACTCTGTGGACATTAAATTTGTGTCTCCAGTTTGTTGATAACTTTACTCATGCATGGGTTGCCCTGATATTTACATATGTATGTGTACAGTCTGTGTTGTTCAGAGACAATCGACCCTCCAGCACTTTCAGTCCTTTGATTCCTTTAATTGTATTCGAAATCAAAAGGTACAAGGATCATGTTATACCAAGTATGACCCCAGTTAACTACTGGGTGTAAATCTACCAACCAACCTAAGCATTTTCATCACCATACTCTTGTATAGCGCCAGTCAAATTTGTGAGGTGCTGACTCAAAAAAGAAACACTTGAACATGGGCATTCAAGATTGAACCAAACAGTTATCTTCATTACCTTAATGGCTGATACTCTAGCCAAGATTTTACCTTGTATTTCTGGCTAAGCAAGCATAACAGAAACAGTGTTGGTCGTCAGTTTCGTTTTAAGCTCTACTTGAAGAAGTACAGCAGAGCTTATGCTATTGTGGTTCCTCCGTCTGTAAACTTTTTGCTTGATAATGCTTTACAGATTGCAATTTTCATTTCACTTTGATGAAACTTGCTGATAAGAATCCATGCAACTTGTAGATGTTCCCTATTGCTTTTGGGACCAGTGGGTCAAGGTCACAGTGATCTCTGATAGCAATTCCTTGATAACACTCCACAGGTCACAATTTTAATTAAACTTTCATCAAACTTGCTCATAAGGTTCCCTGCAACATGTAGATGATCCTTATCCTTTTTTGGATCAGTGGGACAAAGGTCAAGGTCACAGTGGCCTCTGTTAGATGTTCCTTGATAACGCTCTACAGGTCACAGTTTTCATTTAACTTTCGTCAAACTTGCTCAGAAGGTTCCCTGCAACATGTAGATGTTCCCTTTAGATTTTAGGGTCAGTGGGTCAAAGTTCAAGGTCACAGGGACCTCCACTAGATTTTCTTGATAACACTCTACAGGTCACAGTTTTCATTTAACTTTCATCAAACTTGCTCAGAAGGTTCCCTGCAACATGTAGATGTTCTTTATTTTGGGGTCAGTGCATCAAAGTTCAAGGTCACACTGACCTCCGTTAGATTTTCTTGATAATGCTCTACAGATCTTGGTTTTTATTCAACTTTCAACAATCCTGCTCAGAAGGTTCTCTGCAATATGTAGATGATCCCTATTGTTTTTTGGTCAGTGGGTCAAAGGTCAAGGCTACAGTGACTTCAGCTATATTTTCCTTGAAGTTTTTAGGTCAGTAGGTCAAAGGTCAAGGTCACAGTGACCCAAACTTTAAAAATCTTTCCTGCTCAATATCTTGAGATCTATTTGATCCACAGTCTTCAAACTTCATAGGATGATTGGTCTTACTGAGTTGTTGATCCCTTTTGTTAGGGTCAGTATGTCAAAGGTTAAAGTCACAGTGACCAAAACTTTGAAAATCTTTTCCACTCAATATCTTGAGATCTATTTGACACACCCTCATCAAACGTCATTTTAAACGAAACAAAAGCTTTTGACAACATAGAAATATTATAAAAACAATCTGATAGTTTCACAGTAATGGAAGATCGTCGTCTGCTTTCATTTCTAGTCATTGTTATTGTATTATTCAAAGTTAAAGATGCATAGAGACCAGCAATGACAGCCGAGGAATCACCTTTCCCGAACATGTAAATAATTTATCAGTACCCGGATGTGCAAAGCTGAGGATAGGGATTTGTCTTAAATACACTGCTTTTTTGTAAGCAAATTATAGCCGAATTTCTGTTGGCGCTTTTAAAACAACATTGGTCGGCAAATACTGGTAATTCAGAGATAGTCAGTATTTTTTGAAAGTCAGATTTTCAATATGTTTGAGTCCCGGAGGTTGCGGATTCAAGCCTCACTGGGGTCACGACCGTACCTCCTGATATGACACCAGCACTGGTTTTTCCAGGAAGCGGACTCGAGAGTGACTCGATGAGCTTCAAGCTTTCTTCACAATCGAGCTTAAATAAATTAGAATAAACTTAAACTTATATGTTTGAGTCGAAAATATTTGCAGTAACGGTTGATCGATTCCCTGTGAAAATTCGTGTAAAAACTCAAAGAGCTGAAAGGTCCGTGGACGATATTTTTTTTTACAAACGGGCGCGAATTATACCGATGTCACGCTTTTCACGTGTATCCCACAGATGCTTGTGGTATGGCCTCGCGACCCAATCTATTCTTGTTCCATGTTGTACGGAACGTATTTATATACATTGTCACCATAAACATGTGATCAGTAGGTAAGTAGAATAAGGAATTGCATCTGTAATTGGTTAGCTTACACGCAGTTGTAGGATGTATTTAAAGATACTGCAGTGAGCAGGTGCGAGGGTCAGGCCTAAGGGGGTGTATCCGTCTTTAGGATGTTTATGTTTTAAATATTCAGTGCGTCCACTGTATTTTTGTTCAGGATTATTTACATGTAATGTCACTGTAGCTTTTTTCTCTATTTAAATTGATCGCAACAATTCTAATCTGTATATTGAACGGGTACCGTGTAGTCATTTTATACCCTGGCAGTAGCGATACCCGACCCAATACTCTGGTACTTGAGTAATCGTCCCACCGGTACACGATGTTTGGTTCGTTAAAATTTAACCAAATTGCTATCAGTGTCCGTGCTTTATTTTGTTGATCAAGGGTTTTGGTTACAATCTTACTTTACAAAAACATGGTGTATTTTTGCCCTTGTGCATTATAGCTTTACTTAAGATTTCGTCAGAATATTATGAAATGCGTACGAATCAGGCTGGTAAAATGAATTTGTACACATGGATTTGCTTAACAAACTATATTTGTTATGAGGCAAGCTTTTATCAAAAAACTGTTTTGAAACAGTTTGAATAATATTCAACTCAAACGTAACATATTATGGAATGGAACCATCCTTTACTGGTAAAAGCAGAGTCATAGAATACAGAGCTAGGCAGCTTCAGCTTTTTACCTTGAAATATCACGCGTGACATTTGAAATTTGCAAAAAATGACGATTTTATAGCAGATAAAACGTTTAAGTTATTTGCTTTATATACACAACCCATACATTTTCTAGAAGTTTAAGTTAAACTATAGCTGCTGAATTTTCAAACTTCAATTTTACTTTTAACTCTCAAAAAAGGCCATGTAGAAAATACCCCCTTTCAGCGATTTGTCAATAGATATGAATTGTTACAAAAAATATTCCAGACAGGTATTCCTAACGATGGTAAAATATCTATATGTATGGAACGCCAAATCTACATATACTCAAATATTTGAAGAGGTCTTTAAATAATTGGAGAGCTCTCTAATTCAATTATTGATATCAAAAATTGATTTAAAGCGCGCAATAAATGAATTGAAGACCTCTCCAATTCAATTGAAGATATCAAAAATTAAGGTGTATTTCAGCTGTTTTTAAGAGCTCTGTAATTGAATTGAAGAGGTCTCTAATTGATTTGAAGACCTCTGTAATTGTTTTATAGCGCGCTACAAATTAATTTATAGAGGTCTTGAATTCAATTAGAGACCTCTCTAAATCAATTTGAGCGCGGTGAAATTCAATTTTAGATGTCTTGAATTCATACCAAATTTACATATACTCAGTTATTTGAAGAGGTCTTCAAATATTTGGAGAGCTCTGTAAAATATTTGGAGAGGTCTATAAATAAATTTTTGATATCAAAAATTCGTTTGTAGCGCGGTTTAAATCCATTAATTTGGAGACATCTATAATTCAATTGAAGAGGTCTCCATTTAAATTGTAGATCTCTATAATTGTTTTATAGCGCGCAAGAAATGAATTAATGATATCAAAAATTGATTTTGAGAGGTCTATAATTGAATTGTACCGCGCTTCAATTGTTTTATTTGAGAGCTCTCTATTTCAAGGTTGTACATGGATTGTATTGAAGCGCGGTACAAATGAATAAGACACCTCTCTAAATCAATTTTTGATATCATTAATTCATTTCTTGCGTGCTGTAAAACAATTATAGAGGTCTCTAATTCAGTTGGAGACCTCTTCAATTGAATTATAGATGTCTCTAAATCAATGGATTTAAACCGCGCTACAAGCGAATTTTTGATGTCTTTAATTAATTTGTAGACCTCTCCAAATATTTTTCAGAGCTCTCCAAATATTTAAAGACCTCTTTAAATACTTTAGTATATGTAGATTTGGCATGTATTAACATCGATTTCAAGATATCTAAAATTGAATTTCACCGCGCTCAAATAGATTTAGAGAGGTCTCTAATTGAATTCAAGACCTCTATAAATTAATTTGTAGCGCGCTATAAAACAATTACAGAGGTCTTCAAATCAATTAGAGACCTCTTCAATTCAATTACAGAGCTCTTAAAAACAGCTGAAATACACCTTAATTTTTGATATCTTCAATTGAATTGGAGAGGTCTTCAATTCATTTATTGCGCGCTTTAAATCAATTTTTGATATCAATAATTGAATTAGAGAGCTCTCCAATTATTTAAAGACCTCTCTATTACAATTTTTGCGCGCTATAATTATTTGGAGATATCTCTAATTGAAATTGAGACCTCTAATATTATTTGAAGAGCTCTCCAAATATTTAAAGACCTCTTCAAATATTTGAGTATATGTAGATTTGGCGTTCCATATATATGTCTCTGGTAAAAGGTAACTAAATATGAACATCTTTTCAAACCAGCTAGAAAAGTATTGTAAAGCCAAACATAAATATGTGTTTCCAGTCTCCATGCAAAAAAACACACATGTCGGTCAGCATGTTTAGAAAAACCTTCCTTCTTTAGCCTTTTTTGCTCAAATGCACTGGGAAAAAGTACGATTTTTTGCAGATAGACCCCCAAACAGATGACCGATTAATCACTACTTGGAAAACAATTTTTCTCCTAAAACACTGGTTGGGGTGTAGAAATCGTACTAAGAGAAAAGCTCTCAAGCTGCCACGAGAATTTTGAATGGTGAACATTACGGGTGTCCTATTCCATTCAGTTCATTCATACTCATGCAGTTGCAAAAGAAAGTGTGCACTTTTTTATTTTAAATATCTCCATTTTGATAAACGTATCGGTCTCAAATTACGAACACTACATTTAAACACTATTTACTGTCGATTGAATGTGCTATCAATGCACATGGAATTGGGCATATATGCTCTAAATTTTGATACCAAACATCATATATTTCTGGTAAAAATGTTATATAAAATCAACAAAAAATTATAGACTAATGTTGAGGTCTATATATAGTTTTGAGGACCTGTTAAAAGTGATATTGACCGAGGACGAAGTCCGAGGTCAATATCGTTTTTCACAGGTCCGAAAAACTATATTGACCGAAACATTAGTCTACAATTATTATATCGTATACCTCATAAAAAGTAGTGAAAATTATGCGAAAATATAACAGAAATGATGTCTTGAAATCCGTGCAGGTCTACACATCTTTTTCCAGGTCTACACATACTTTTGCGGACCTGGCACGTGAGCGCTATCGGCAAATCAGGATTAAGTATTTATGACTGGTATACGATATTTCATTTTAATATTAATCGGTCGGATATATCTATGTGCCTGTCATACATGTTAAAACCATGACGTTACAATGTACAGAATCTGCTTATTGAACGTATTAAGTACATTTCAAGTGTGACAAGATATAAACATGTTTCTATGTCTAATCCCAGTTATCTTCACAGTACACGGCTCTGTTACAAGTGATATGATTGTTACTATGAAAAATATATATATCTGCACGTAGAATATCGTCGTGTGAGCGCTTCGTTTGCAGAGGCACTTTTGGTCTGTCTGACTGACCGTCTGTTTATCTTTTGTAAATTGTGTCTGCTCCATATATTGATCTTGATAGCAGTGGGGTCTAAGACAGTGTGTGTGTAGGTGGGGGGGGGGGGGACTTTAAACTGTCTTCTGTTCTGACTAAGTGCCCCAGTTAATTTAAGCCCGTGGGTAGACTGAGGTAGTTGCACTACAGTTCATTGTCTGTGAATTAAACTCTGATCTTACAACTGAAAAATATTTCATCCGACAACTGCGTCCACTAATCGTCGGGTACAGCATAACATGTAACCATTGCATAGAGTTAAAAAACATATTTATTACATGCACTGTGCAAAAATCGGCTTTATAAAAAAATTATTACACTCTGTTCGGCATATTTAGAATAGTATTTATATATATATATTTATCATATATGGCCTAAAATGTGCACCTCTGCAAATGGGCGTCCATAAGTAACCATTGAACAATGTCTTTGGTTACCGAAGTTTAACTACATAATACATGGCCCAAAATGTACACTTTTATAGTCGGTTAGAAACTCTCAGAGCTATGTTGTATTGTTATGATACTCTTGTCAACGTAAAATAAAACTTATTGCAAATGCAAATTGCATCGTATATCTATACCTATTTAGCCCAAATTAATTCGGCTCATCTTTGGATCTGATGTTTTGTAGTTGTCAAACCTCAAAAGAAAGCGCCTATCCAACAACCTCAACGTCGAATAACTATATAAAAATGTATCGACGTCGAATAACTATATAAAAATGTATAACATTTTTAAGTCAATATTTATGTGTTTATTTATACACCCGAAAAAAATAAATTGATATATTATATCGACTAGATCTATATCGAATAAATATTTTTCATATATCTACTTGGGGATCATGTATAATATCTCTCTCTTTAAGTCCATATGGTGTCTACAATAATTTAAATATATCGACTACTGCGCTACTGTACTGTACAAGTAGATAAAATATTTTCATTTTTTACTTGAATTAATGCATATTATTATCACGGACTTACTAGCTAAAACAACTTCAGCGTACCCGGTTTTATGCTTAACAGAACGGGTCTAAAGCCGCACCCAGGAACGTAGAATATTTTATTCTAGGTTGACGCAAAACAAAATATAAAAGTAGCGGCATTTAGAGTTTTGGAAGCCATAACTAGATCCTAGGTCCTAATAGGACCCAGCTAGATATATGTGTATATAGGTCCGTGATATTAAACATATAGAATTAAAACATATATGACATATAAAACTGCAACATTTGGCACGTCATATACTACATCACATATAAGCTTTCTGTATCAAACTAAGGCTCGAGCGTTTCACGCTTCTCGTGCACTGAAAAACCCGCGACCACAAGTTCTCGGTCAAAATAAATGCTTCCGACTGATCAATGTAAACAACTAAGCCCCGGGAAATTCGACACTATTCTGGCCTATCAGGGCAAAGTATTTTATCACGTGATCATTTTTGCAGCGGACGTAAACAACTATCGAGCTGAACTGCACACACAAAACTGAGCAAATATTTGATACATTCTTTTATTCGGAAAAGTCAGCTATTGCAGACATTGTAGAGTTGAAGTAGAACAGTCGGTATACCTTTCTTCCTGTTTGTTATTTTTGTTACATCGTTTTATTTTTGAGAAAATGGCAGCAGAATTGAAGAATGGCGAGGTTGTTCTTCAAAATGGCGATGTTGATGATTCCGAAGAGATGGCGATTACTGGCGACGTTGATCCGATGAGCGCACTTGAGGACCCCGCAAAACCAATTAGATTAATTAGAAAGGCAAAAAGAACTCAAAGGACCAACTCTGGTGGGGATGCAGCCCCAAATGGTACTGCAGTTGAACGCCTTCCGATAGCAAAGAATAGCAGAAAATCGAGAGATGGTCGAGGCAGGGGCGACCCGAAGAAAGGTGATTTTCATTGTCTCGATCGATTGACATTGCATGTTTTAGTGTAAATTGCTAAGATTTCCACGGTTATTTTGTGTTCCGCATACTCGGATGCACTTTAGCTGATAGCAAGCACTAGAATAATAGTTTATTTATGTGCAGTATGTTTGTAAAATTTGACCTACTTTCACTTCTGAATGTAAATTTATTATTATCAAACAAATGATGTAATTAAAACAGGAAGTTTCATATTAAGTATATATGCATGCATACATATGATGGAAGAAAATTGTCAAGTAGACATTATGCACAGGGAATATTTCTATTTTGCTCCAAGTAAAAGAAAGAAAACATGATGTCAGCTGCACACAATAAACAGGGGTCATCTCAAGGTTATATTTATTCATAAGGTATTGGTCATGCTGAATATTGCACAGTTGTTATGATGAAGTGTTTGAGATGTGTGTTCTAAAAGTAATATAAATAAAGAATTAGCCACATACGGGGTATGTTGGAGTAAGCCTGCATGTCTGAAAATTTGATATGCATGCCATACTACATGTCCTATACAGTATTGGGATACAAGCTTGTCCAGTTGATGAAGGTTGAAACAAACACCTTGGAATTGCTTATTTAGTTTATTTAACCAGGTTGTAGCTAGTCAACCACATGCTATGAAATTTGTCAAAAGGGAGAAATTGCTTGAAATGAATAAACAGAAACTGCAAGCATGTTGAACTCATTTACACGTTATTCATCAAAACACTGCATAGTGTTTCTAAAGTTAAGGTCATGGAACAGTGGAACTAAGCAAAACATAGGACTACTAGTACTAAGACCTGCCCTTGTGACATCCAGACCAATACAACCACTTTAAATTCCTTGCTTACAGTTCCAAGCAAAACTAGTTTGTCCAGAGTAAAGAGATCACCTGTCTAAGAGATCATAACTTCTCCAGTGTGGTGGCTTAAGACAGGTTTGACTGTACTATTTACATTCTTCCAGGACTTAGGAAAAGAACACTATGGAGTGCTGAACTCATCACTCATCAGATTGGTGTACTTTGCACTACAGGCTTTATGATAAACTTTCAGGTTCTCTTATCAGCGGTATATATTAATGTCCTGCAAAACAACAGCGAACAGATTGAACATGTCGAATAAGTAAATATTTGTAAAATTATTCAGTTTTTGAAATTGTTTGGCAGTCAAGCAAACTTAGCAAATGAAAGAAAGCTGTAAAGAAAATGTAACTATCTTTCGTCTGCCCCAGTGGTCAAGTGATTAAGAGTTGTTAGCTTGAAATCACTGCGACCCTTCATAGATTGAGAGTGCCATCAATAAAATTCTAAGTTGACCTCGTGATGAATGTTATTTGAATTTCTCACTGTGAGTCTGTGACTAACATCTTGCACTGCACATGTTCCTTGGAAACACTGTTAACAGTCATTGTTTTTTCACTGATGTCCTTCTTGACATTATATGATGGAAAAAAATGCTAAGAATGTTGATTGTTTATTACAGGAGGGGCTGGTGGCAAAGGGACATGGGGAGCTCCTGGTGATGAACTGTTTGTGGACGGAAGCTGTAGAGACACAAACGACCCTAATTACGACTCAGACAATCAGGTTGGTAAAACATTGTGTAATTTATCGTTATTTAATTGATATATCAAACATCCTGCCAAGTTAGGGATCGTAAGCCCAACATTCAGTCAAAGCGAATACCTGTCATACATGACTGATGAAAGATACTTTGGTCTGATGTAGAAAGTCTGGGCGTCAGACCGAATGCCCAATGTAGTATTGAACATCTCATCTTAAAAAAAAACACATTTGAGTCTGACTAGTTTACCGTTGTTCTGACAAGTTTCCAAGGTTTGTCAGGCTGAATGTCTGACAAGTTTCCAAGGTTTGTCAGGCTGAATGTCTGACAAGTTTCCAAGGTTTGTCAGGCTGAATGTCTGACAAGTTTCCAAGGGTTGTCAGGCTGAATGTCTGACAAGTTTCCAAGGGTTGTCAGGCTGAATGTCTGACACATTTCTGAGGGTTGTCAGGCTGAATGTCTGACAAGTTTCTGAGGGTTGTCAGGCTAAATGTGGGACAAGTTTCCAAGGGTTGTCAGGCTGAATGTCTGACAAGTTTCCAAGTGTTGTCAGGCTAAATGTGGAACAAGTTTCCAAGGGTTGTCAGGCTGAATGTCTGACACGTTTCCAAGGGTTGTCAGGCTGAATGTCTGACACATTTCTGAGGGTTGTCAGGCTGAATGTCTGACAAGTTTCTGAGGGTTGTCAGGCTGAATGTCTGACAAGTTTCCAAGGCTTGTCAGGCTGAATGTCTGACACATTTCTGAGGGTTGTCAGGCTGAATGTCTGACAAGTTTCTGAGGGCTGTCAGGCTGAATGTCTGACAAGTTTTAAAGGCTTGTCAGGCTGAATGTCTGACACGTTTCTGAGGGTTGTCTGGCTGAATGTCTGACACGTTTCTGAGGGTTGTCAGGCTGAATGTCTGACACGTTTCCGAGGGTTGTCAGGCTGAATGTCTGACACATTTCCAAGGGTTGTCAGGCTGAATGTCTGACATGTTTCCGAGGGTTGTCAGGCTGAATGTCTGACAAGTTTCTGAGGGTTGTCAGACTGAATGTCTGACAAGTTTCTGAGGGTTGCCAGACTGAATGTCTGTCAAGTTTCCAAAGGCAGTCACCAAGACTGACCATTAATTTGTTGATAAAAAAAGCTTATATTTGGTAACTATTTCCCCATACATGTAAACATGTGTTTATGTTTGTAGGGAGATTATGTTGTGGAGAAAATCGAGCCAGTGGTGACGGCCGAAGAGTTTGATCGTATCGTCGCACCAATAATGCTGGAGTACTTTGATCACAGTCTAACTAAGGAAGTTGAGGTAAAGCTGAATATTTATGACAAGTTTTAAGATTTTCCATTTTCTTAAATATGAAATGTGAAAAGCTCATTAAGCTCACTTCATGGTGAGCTTTTCCTTTTGATTGTCTTATGTATGTGACTTTTTTACGCCCGTGTATCGATATATTGCTGTATCGTCGATATTTCTAAATTGATATGTCGATACAAAAATTTTAATCAATGACATCCCTACAAAAAAGTAATGTTGGCTAAAAAAAAAAAAAGGAAACTGCTACAGTCTCAACTACAAACCTTGTTTTGCGTGATATACAAACAGTGCTACATGGCAAAATTTGCTTAAAGAAAACATTTACAAGTGCTGTCCCTATGTGACCCTGTATGAAATCTGTTCAGGAGATGTGAATTGTGAACAAGTATTGCTGTGACCAGGCTTGGCTTATTATCCTTTATTTAGATACAATAAACTTTTTAAAAAAAACTATGTTTTCAAAAAGAAATCTTTTTTTTTTTCAGAAATTCGTTGTACAAAATGTATGTAGAGAAAACTATACTGATATGTAAGAAACTTTCCCTGCAAATTGACATGAAATTGCTGGTTTCCTTGGGCTGCAATGGAAATCCAGTTAGAATTATTTTGCCATTATGGCTGTCCTACTGCTTATAAGTATTGCCTCATCTACATAAACATTGATTTATGTTGCCACCACTCTGACTTGAATACTGAATATTTGTCATCTTTTACAATCACATCCGTTGAATCACTGCGTTGAATTTATAAATGTTTCTTAGATGATCCCCTTTCAAAGACTAATATAGAAATCCATTCCATGCAGAACTTCATACAAAGCTTAGATAGTTGATATGTACATGCATGATTGTCTTGCGGCTTTCAGACAAGTTTGTTCAAGACATTTCCCAGGGGTCAAAAGTGGCCTGCTCTTGTACTGTCTTATACATAGACTTGTAAACAGAAAACTCCAGATAAAAGGAAGACATTTTTGAGCCCGATTTATTTTCTTCTTAATTATATGATCTATATATATAATGCTATGTGGATCTAACATAGTTATATACACAGGATATAAGGAACAAGTTTAAATGGTCCAAAGGAGTTTGTTTTATACGAAGCTTACAGTAGACTAAACATGCCTGCATGAATTTACTATTTCCAGGCAAGTCTAGAAGAAATAAACATATCCAAGATGAAACCACGGATAGTGGAGCTAGCAATAAGCCTGGCCCTGGACCGCAAGGCGTGTCATCGCGAACTTGTCTCCATTTTGATCTCAGACCTATATAGCAAAGTCCTTGTGGCCAAGGACATTCAGAGAGGATTTGACAATGTGCTCACAACGATATCAGATCTTGTCATTGATTCTCCAGAGGCTCCAAAAGTAAGTTTAACAAAACTTCTAAATTGGTATGTGAGAGAGAGTGAGAGAGAGAGGGAGGCCATTTTGGGACTTGTATGTGTTGAAGACATGTAGGCAAAGTTTAGAATTAATTGCTCAAACAAATTCTAGCACAAGAGTGTTGATCGTCCCTCTTATATCTGTTAGTTAAACTTTTTGTTTGTTTATTTAAATCTTGGAGAACTACTTTCTGTCTGTTTATTTTGGTCTTGAAAGTCAGCTGATGTTTGCAAACCAGACAAATCATCTTGAGAACTGTGCAGTATTCTGCTCACATAAAAAGTTGAAACGCAGTAACTGATGGAGTTTTCAAGTACTTACACTCACACTGTTGGTACAAATTATGTAGATATCTATAAATTTATCAAAGCAAATAAAAAAGATTTAACAAATTTAACCGAAGTTTCAATAAATGCCCTTAAAAACAAAAGCTCCATAAAAAGAATGCCTTTGAAATAGTATGACAAGAAATTTTGAATTTTAGGAATGGATTTGGAGTTACTTTATGGCATAAAAATTGTACTTTATTTACTTCTTTGTTTTGCACAGAAAATGGGGGAAAATTAAGTTCTTTAATAGTATTGGAAAGAGTAAAATCTGTCTTTCATGTGTTTGTTTATCTTACAGGTAAAAATAGTACCATAAGAGTAATAACTTAATTTTATTAGATCAGTTCTCCTGTTAAGTGTTATATGTTGTCCACTTTACTTATTATTTGAAGGTTAAACTCAACCTGTGGTATGCACCATTAAAATTAATATCTAAAAGGAAACCAGCACTTAAAGTTTAACTAAACTAAGAACTATAATTTGAAATACAGTTTTTATCTGCGTAAAAGGGGGAAGAATTGTACCATATTTTTTAGGTTCTAGGAATGTTCATTGCACGAGCAATTGCCGATGACTGTTTGCCCCCCAAATATATCCAGAATTACAAAGGGTCGGTGGATAATGGTGCTAAACAAGAGGCCCTGGAGAAGGCGGAGCTTTTGCTGAGTCAGAAACATGGCATTGTACGATTGGACAATATCTGGGGTACTGGTGGAGGCATCAGACCAGTGAAATATTTAATCAAACAGGTAAGTTGCAATGCTACGTAACTCACCAACACTAATTAGCCAGTACACTAGGGCAATATATTAATTCCACTCGACCATTTCCTTGAAAGAACAATGGTACATAATGTTGTCTGCACTCCGTATGCAACTAGCACATTGCAGACTTTTTCATGGTTTCTGATCTTAGAAAGTGAAAAATTACGTGAAGGTAAATACTTAAGTGGTTTCCTTTGTTGAAACATTGTGATGTACAATATGTTATATTATTCATGCATGTACAATTTATGTGTTACCAGAACAAACAGTGAGCCTGAAAATGTAACACCTTCGAAGTTGTAAAATCACTGAATGTATGTGAAACAGTATCTGTTCACAGTGATACTCTTGTTATTCTTGAGAACTATTTAGCCAGAAAATGGAGTAGGTGACTGTAATTCAGATAGAATTTCAGATTTAATTGGGGAATGTAAGGGATTGGAAAATACCGAGGTGTGAAATGGTAAGCCTTCCTATTTGGTTTAATTAGTTTAATGATACGTCATGCAGCATATGTCTCAACAGGAGGGAGATTTTTTATCCAGTAATTTGATTTTTTCAACCAATCACAGATGGTGTTATTGCTGAAGGAGTACCTGTCGTCCTGTGATATCAAAGAAGCAACAAGATGTTTGCAAGAACTGGAAGTACCTCATTTTCATCATGAACTAGTCTACGAGGTTATTATCACTTCAAAATTTAGTTTAGATTATAGTTGATTATTAACTTGCGTAGTTTGCTGTAATGTGATTCATGTACGTGACCTGTTGTCTAGACGTATGTGCCAGTAAGGCATTGTAACAGCAGGTCTATTATGTTCTGTTTGCGTGTTTAGCAGTGTTTTATGGTCTCCAATTTAAAAAAGAAAATGTCTACAATTTAGAAGATAATATTACTCTTCAATATGACTGTATTAAATTACGGTCAAGAATGCAGCTTTAAATACAGCTGATGCTCCACAAACATGAAAGAAAAAGAGTTCTTCTGAGATACATTTCATATTGACAGGCATGAATGTAAATACACCTAATATAGGGGTAGGAATTAAAGTCTTGACTAGGAGTATTAATTTATCACTGATTTAAGTCCTAATAAAAATTTTGATTTCCACTTTAGATGGTTATATCACTTAAGTTAATTCAAAGCAAATGTGTTATAGAGTCTTTTGTTGACCTGCCCTTCTGATCACCTGAGTAAAGCAACTTCCTGAGCTATGGGACCACTTAAAATTCTCCCTTGCAATTTCAAAGCAATAATAGTCTAGTCTGAGTAAAGAGACCATCAGACTTCCCCTGTGTGGTCGCTTAAGACAGGTTTGACTGTTCAGTAAACTCCCTATATAATGAATGCAGATATAGTGAAACTCCTGATAAGGAAAACATTTTCTGGGCCTGATTATCTTTATTAGATACGAAAATGCGATATGGATCTAAAAAAATTAAGTGGTCCCAAGGAGTTCATTACATATGGAGTTACCTGTAATTTGTTTCGTAACACAATTGATCTGGACTGTATTTTGTCATGTTTCCTGTAGTATGAGTGGATGTTGTTTGATAGGTGGTGTTGTATTTATTGCAGGCATCAGTGATGGTGCTGGAAGAGGGCACAGAAAGATCTGCTGAAAGAATGGTCAAGTTTTTACAGTCACTTAACGAGGCTTGTATCATCACACCAGAACAAATGTCTCAGGTGAGAACAGTGCCACTCTTCATATAATTTGTGTTAATGTTCGAATGCAAAACAAGTTTCTTACAGCTTAGAGTAATTGCTCTCGAAATTGCTGAAAATGGAATCAGCATCAAAGAGAGAGAGGCAATGTGATATTATTTTTTTGTCTTGAGACACTACCGCCATCGCACTGGATGACGGGGATTGAACCTGGGAATGAATCCTGGGCAAGCACACTACCACTGGCTTTGGCTGCTCTTTATATACCAGTCACAGACTCCTTAAAGACATTGTAAATGTTCATGGTTCCTGTAGTCAAGTTCATGAACACAGTCTCCATAGCAAATAACATCACTTCACAGTTTAAATATAATAGCACTCTTCTTTTGTCAGCATGTCTAACATTTGGTTTACATTCACGTACAATTGTATAGACCTTGCTCTATCCTTGTTCAGTTTGTCATTTTACTTCTAAAATTAATTCACACCCATTTCAGTGATAAAGGACGTTCTGTTTAAGTTTTATCAGAAATATGGGGCTTCTTGTAATTTGTTCGTCACATACCACAAATGGTGTTTATGTGATTACCATGGTGGAAGCAGTCCACCTTGTTCTTGACTGGCTTGCAAATATATTTCAGGGATTCAATCGTGTGTTTGATAATATGCCAGATATCAACTTAGATGTCCCGAATGCATATGTGATACTAGAAAGATTTGGCGAGTTGTGCCACCGAGATGCCGTGATGTCAGAGGAAACCTACCGAGATCTTCCAAGAGGGTATGTATTAGATCACAGCCTGGTCTGCCATTGCACCAGTGTCACCAAGTGCAACAAATCCTGCATATTGTGCAGGAGCTAGATTTCAGAAATAAGGCTTGATAATGTTTTTATGTCCCCTAAGGGTGGCATATTAAAATCACACCGTCAGTCTGTCTTCCGTCTGTTTGTCTGTGTGTCCAACCTTATATTTTTTTGAGTCGGGCTGTAACTTTGTTACCCATTCAACAATTTTAAAATAACTTGGCACAAATGTCTAGCACATCAAGATGACATCTTGCGTGCAAGACCCACGTCCCTACCTCAAAGGTCAAGGTCACACTAAGAGTTTGAAGGTAATGGAATCCTGTATATATGCACACATTTGTGTCCGGACTGTAACTCTGTCATGCATTGAAGGATTTTAAAATAAGTTGGCACAATTATTGAGCACATGGAGAGGACACAGAGTGTGAGACACCTTTTTGGGGACATTTGTCACTTGTGAGGGACAGCTCTTGTTGAAGTTATGTTTTACTTTCAGATTTTTAAGATTTACCAGTTAGGCAGTATGTGAAAGGCATTTATTTATACATTTTATAGGTTAGAGGGCATTTCTTATACAAACATTTTGTATTTGCAGTGGCCGTAAAAGGTTTGTCTCCGAGGGTGATGGTGGAAGAATAAAACAGGCTATTCTGTGATTTACCTCATTCAAAATGGCTGCCTTGGATGAGTCACATGATGGTCATGTGATGTGAATGTGAGTCATGTGATGTTTTTTGGGCATTGGTGAATATTCAGGAAAATACCTGACTGGAGAAATGGTGAAAAAAGACATTTGAGTACTGTACATGTAGGTGGATTGTGTATTGAAGTGCAGCATTGAACCAGTTTTGTGTAAATGTGTTGTCAAATTGTGGTGCATTGAAATGAAATGTGGATAAATATTCACTTTAAATTTTTTCTTATGAGATTGTGTAAATGAAATGTGAACTTTTGTAACATAGACTCTTAAACTTGCAATTTTTGTTTTTATTTTGTTATTGGTTTTACATATTGTAAAAAGAACATTTAACAAATTACCAGTGTGCTAAAGTGCTTTTTCTTTTCATATACACCCACATTAAAGTTGAATATTTGAAGTGCTACATTTTTTTTTTGTCTGAGGTATGACTTTGTGTGCATGCCATTGTATTATTTGAATCACTGATGTAATTTGTACTTACTATAAAGTGTTCAAATACTGACTTGCACGTACTTACAAAAAAGACTGAATTGAATAACAGAAGTTAGCCTGCGATTAATTT
The DNA here is from genome assembly GCA_022818135.1 of Saxidomus purpurata. Classification (NCBI taxonomy): domain Eukaryota; kingdom Metazoa; phylum Mollusca; class Bivalvia; order Venerida; family Veneridae; genus Saxidomus; species Saxidomus purpurata. The sequence continues at coordinate 37,392,226 of JAFMSR010000014.1, forward strand.
GTTTTTTCCATGACGGTTTCTTTGACATTTGTATTTCACGTTTTATTGTTTATAAAATTTGTAAGTGCAGTTTGTCTTGTGGTTAATGAGTTTTCAAAAATAATTCAAATTTACAAATTATAAATATTTGACTTGTTGTCTTTCCTCTGTTAAGGTTGTTGGACATGGCGGGGCATAGATGGCTGTTAATTTTTCATGTGCTGTGTTGAAAATACTATTTAATTGTTTTCTGTCGAGTAGGTGAATAAAAGAAGAGAGCTTTGGGGGTATTAATCTGATGTAAAAATACTGAATTGCAGATGGTTGTCTACACAAAGACATACACATCCGTCGGATACGGATCAGTTAACGGTTAATGAATCGTTACCTATTAACATTTCAATGAGCAAGGCTAGTACGGGCAGTAGCCAATGCTAAAATTGGTTTTAATACAAGAAAAGTTAAAGTGGCACAAAAAAATTTGAATTGTTACCATGGTTACATAAAAGCCTGTAACAACAAAACGTGTTTTATACACCATGCGAACACCAGTAGGCTCAAAGAAAATGTGGCTTAGTGCTAGAGTCAACAAAATATGCTAATGGTACTAAATGAAATCATAGAAATAGTCCACGCACATGTATTAAGATGACACAAAATTTACATGAAGCCAGTGATTTGATAACCTTGCCCCTTTGTTTATGTTGGTGTATTTATGACAAAAGAATACATTCAAACCTTTCCAATTTAAATTTTATTTGTTGTAGGTAAAGTTCAGTCTTGATTGGTTTTGAAATTACTTGATTGACACCTGGCATCATGTTAATTAGTTGCATTGCTTAGGGTCTTTGAAATAGAATGGTTTAGAAAAACACATATTAACAGTACATGTTTAGTGATATAGACTTCTTTGTCCTCTGCCTGACTATAATTTTGATATTTTCTTGAATAAAAATTTTATAGCTATTTGAGAAATGGTTCAATAATTCATGATGACATTATGTTCATGCATGTTATTTAATTACAAAGATAATTTCAGCTGTACCTTTTGTTTCTAGACCTTGTTTGGCTGTTTTTAGCTCACCTGGCACAAAGTGCCAGAGTGAGCTATTAGGATCGCATTCCGTCCGTCGTACGTCTGTCCGTCCGTCCACCATTTCCTTCAAACGACATCTCCTCTGAAACCACTGGGCCAATGTTGATGAGACTTTGCAGGGATGTTCCTTGCATGAAGCTCTATCAAAGTTGTTCAAAGAATTCCATTCCATGCAGAACTCTGGTTGCTATGGCAACAAATAGGAAAAACTTTAAAAATCTTCTTCTCTGAAACCACAAGGCCTAGAGCTTAGATATTTGGCATGTAGCATTGTCTAGTGGACCTCTACCAAGATTGTTCAAATTATGACCCCCGGGTCAAAATTGACCGCGCAGGTGGGCACTTAGTTTTTGCATAGGCATATATAGGAAAAACTTTAAAAATCATCTTCTCTGAAACCACAAGGCCTAGAGCTAAGATATTTGGCATGTAGCATTGTCTAGTGGACCTCTACCAAGATTGTTCAAATTATGACCCCCAGGTCAAAATTGACCCAGCACCGGGGGTCACTTAGTTTTGCATAGGAATATATAAGAAAAACTTTAAAAATCTTCTCTGAAACCAAAAGGCCTAGAGCTTAGATATTTGGCATGTAGCATTGGCTAGTGAACCTCTTCGAAGATTGTTCAAATTATGAGCCCCGGATCAAAATTGACCCCGCACCGGGGGTCACTTAGTTTTACATAGGCTTATATAGTAAAAACTTTAAAAATCTTCTTCTTTGAAACCACAAGGCCTAGAGCTTAGATATTTGGCATGTAGCATTGGCTAGTGGACCTCTACCAAGATTGTTCAAATTATGACCCCTGGGTCAAAATTGACCCCGCACCGGGGGTCACTTAGTTTTACATAGGCTTATATAGGGAAAACTTTAAAAATCTTCTTCTCTGAAACCACAAGGCCTAGAGCTTAGATATTTGGCATGTAGCATTGGCTAGTAGACCTCTTCAAAGTTTGTTCAAATTATGCCCCTGGGGTCAAAATTGACCTTGCCCGGGGGGGATCATTTGTTTTACAAAGGCGTATATAGGAAAACTTATTTGGTATATAACATTATCTAGTGATCTTCCACCAGGCAAGTGGACTTGTACCAAGGTGAGCGATATAGGGCCATCTTGGCCCTCTTGTTTTTTATGCCTGTGCCTTTTTAACTCTCCAACATGTGTTTATTAAATTACATCTGAAGTTTTCTTTAAAAAAATAGAAGTTAAAATGATTAAACTAGGAACTGATGAATGAATTTTGGGCTGAACACGGAGGCAAACATGCTTTTACAAGACTTTGGTTTAAATAATTGACATGACAGTTCACATTGTGTTACGTATATTCTTAAGTCTTGAATTTTATTGCATTTATTAATTGACTGAACCCATTTCCAGGTTTTTTCTCTACCATTTGTGGTTATTTCTACTTGTTACATGAAAACACATTTTGATGTATTTTTATACCGAATAATGCATGCGTTTGCTTAAAGAATTAAATTTCTTTTGAAAAGCAGCACAATTTCTTAAATGGCAACTAATGCTTTGGGGCTTTTATAAATGTATTAAAATACATTCAAACTGTACTTGTGTCCGATATGTTTTATACAAAGAATTATGATTGTAAAATTTACATATCCACAAAATTTTCATGGTTTCGGGTTAAAATGTTCTTGTTTGTAGATTCTTGGAAGCCGAAAAATATTCTTGGTTCCCAGTTCAAAGAAAACAACAGAGGTCTTCGAGAGATTCTATCCACACCCAGGAAAGTACTGCTATTTATTTAAACGAGATTCAGGTTGGGAATCCCACCATCATCGTGTCTAGTATCTGACTAGAGTTAGTTTGTTTAAACCAAACTAATGACTTCGGCTGTGCAATCTTGAGTACTGCATCTATTAATTAGAGTATGAATTGTCTACTTAATGATAGGGCATTTATTGTTACATGGTATAAAGGTTTGAAAGATGCAGACATTTTTTGTCTGATAAAAACATGTGGACCATACAATGGTGTAATTTTCTGAAGATTGTTAAGGTATGTGTAATCGGCATGAGTAAAGAAAGACCCTAATGAACTTACAGTGTGATCAACCGCCCCGATGTATGGTTTACATGTTTATGAATCACAGTATTACCTGAATTGACCAGTTATATTTGTTACACATTTTATACAGGTTTTTATGCTAACTATATAAAAGTATTGGGATATTTTTGTGTAAAAAAGTGATAAAATGTAAACAGTTCATCAGAATAAAAAAAAATTATATTCATTTGTGGTGAAAGCGTCATACAAGAAAGTAGGTAAACAGCCATCTTGTCTTGCATTTTGTAGTGTAAAAAAGGTTGGAAGAAATTTTGCTATTATTCATGATTTCCTGTAACTATTCCTTACATTAAGACCTGTACACTGTTAGTTATTATATATAGATTGTGTTCACACTGGACGGTCATCTGATCTATTTCAAATAAAATTTCAGAAAACTGTTAGTGTGTACTTTATTACACCCCTCCCCCCGACAATTACACCCCCCCCCTCCCCCCCGACACAAAGTGTAAGGGGTTGTATACTAGATTCAGCTTGTCTGTCTGAAACTTGTGGACACGTAATCTCAAAAATCCCTGGTCACTCCAACATCATACAAAAAACCTAATCACATTTTCAAACAAACATTATAGTTTGAAGTTGTCAACAAAAAAAAAGATTTAATATATCCTAGGCCAAAAACAAACTTTCTTAAACAGACATAATTGTTTAACGGCCATGGAAGTATGGAATGATCTTCCAGATATGGTGAAAAATAAATCAACAGGTTATACATTCAAAACAAACTCAAAAACGTACCTTCTTGATCTACAGTTTAGTTCATAGCAGCCAGAGTGCCTGCTTAGTCTCATACCAAGAAGACTGAATATTAATTGATTTTGTAGTATGACTATGAATATATACAGTATCTATGGTGTCCTCTAGGTTATATACAGTATCAGTGGTGACCTCTGGGTTATATACAGTATCAATGGTGACCTGGGTTATTTATAGTATCAATGGTGACCTCTTGGGTTATACACAGTATCAGTAGTGACCTCTGGGTTATATACAGTATCAATAGTGACCTCTTGGGTTATATACAGTATCAATGGTGACCTCTGGGATATATACAGTATCTATGGTGACCTCTGGGTTATATACAGTATCAATGTTGACCTCTGGTTATATACAGTATCAATGGTGACCTCTGGGTTATATACAGTATCAATGGTGACCTCTGGGTTATATACAGTATCAATGGTGACCTCTGGGTTATATACAGTATCAATGGTGACCTCTGGGTTATATACAGTATCAATTGTGACCTCTTTGGTTATATACAGTATCAATGGTGACCTCTGGGTTATATACAGTATCAATGGTGACCTCTGGGTTATATACAATATCAATGGTGATTGGTGACCTCTGGGTTATATACAGTATCAATGGTGACCTCTGGGTTATATACAATATCAATGGTGATTGGTGACGTCTGGGTTATATACAGTATCAATGGTGACCTCTGGGTTATATACAGTATCAATGGTGACCTCTTGGGTTATATACAGCATCTATGTTGACCTCTTGGGTTATATACAGTATCAATGGTGTCCTGGGTTATATACAGTATCAGTGGTAGCTTATGTCACCCTCGAGTCAGCTTCCTGGAAAAATCAGTACTGGGGTCATATGAGGAGGTACGGTAGTGATCCCGGTCTGGCTCGAACCCGTAAACTATTGAGTGCCATACCATCTTGAGATGGTAACCATCCAACTACAATCCATTTAAATAATAACAATAAATGCAGATGTTTAGTGTAACGAGAAGTCTACTGTAGTTTACATGTTTACATTGTTCTTGCATGACGATCATCCCATGCAATATCGAAATAGGTGACATGTAAACAGCTGTCGAGGTGATTGAGTGTTTTGAGATGGTCCCTGTTTGTAAACACGATTTCAATAATAAAGCTTACCTGTAAAACCTAGGCTGGTTACGTATTGGATTTCCTCAACTGTAAACACTTCAGGTCATTAATCTGCATATCAGCTGTATATGACATAAAGACGATAACATTTACTTTAACATGTACAAGTTAATTGCACCCCCGAAAGTAATAAATAAGTCATAATTTAAATAATTGCAAGTTTGCATGCTTGATTATATGTTTCTACTTTTCATTTGAAAAGATTTTCGTATTTAACAATAGCTTATACATTTGTGTTTCAGCCAACAATACAGTCACATATGTACATGTAAGCGAACACAAGGCATGTTCTTTAGAAATACCAAACTTAAATGATATATCAATTAAATATCTGGAAAAAAAATGTTCCGGAGAAAGCTTTCAATAAGAAAACCCTCTGCTTTGCGAATATTTACGTAATTTGTTTTCATATAATTATTTCAGAACAGAATAAAGAAATTTGTGTCTGGGTCAACATGACCTTATGATAGCAAAATAGATTAAATTACAGATTAAATTTTGGTAGGCATAATAAGTTTACTGTTGTATATATATAGCTTGTATTTGTCCGTAACTCAGCTGACTACTACTATCTATTGAAATAATGTCATATTGAACTGGATTATCGCTTTATCTGGTGAGGCAAAAAAAAAACTCCTCACCGACTTAAACATCACTACAGGCCTCGAACTTTTAAACAAAATCTGCTCTATATCTTTCCCCGCTTAAAATATCTACAACTTTGAACTAGTTTATCGAGACGATTCGCGTCCCTACTTTGCAGCAACTCTATCACAAGTTACACAAAGCAGGGTCCGTATATTACGGACTGAAAGGTTATGTGGCGGACACGCTTGCCCGGTAGGTGGGGTATGGACAGTAAATTCCAAACCGTGGTCACACTCGGTAGGAACCACGTGACTAATTTACATGTCCGTTCTCTTCCTGATATTGAGATGATCGACAGATTGCATTACAAGAAGCCTAGCCCAATGGTCCACCAACGGCACTTAGCACCTTCTGCAAAACACTAAAGTTAGCCGTTTTCTGTACATTCATGTTTAGCTATATGCAAGTTTTGCGCACCCACTTTTTACATAATATGAAACAAGTAACTCGGCATAAGTCCCTTTTTATGCATTGACTTCTGTAAAAAAACTTGATCGATTTTGGATATCAGAAAATCATGTTTTGATATTAAGAAATAGACCGACAATATTTTCAGGTGAATACATCCACGGACCTTTATATGTGTATACAACATCGTGAATAGATGAACCCTTTGGTAAAAACACCTATATATACATAGGTCCGTGACAAACACGATAGTTTCGTTATACAGTTTTGTTTCAATTAGTAAACTATATCATTAATTAAATATATATATAATAGCTTACTTATTCTTGCAGTATCTTAGAACAGGAACGTAGAATATATACAGGAACGTAGAATATGTTGATTCTACATTCCTGCTTAGAAACTCCGCCAATACGCTAATGCGGGAAAAACTCTACCAATGCGGGGGAAACCATGACGGCCAATATGGAACAATCATCTAGCCAATCAGATTGGACGATTTGTTCGGCCAATACGGGACCCTGTTCCTGTATTTTGGGACGTCATTTTGAAACGACTGCATCGAGTCTAGCATACTTCCGTGTTTCAAACATTTCGCCAATATGGAAACTTTTTTCTTTATGTAGATACCGGATAAGGAAGATTTAAAGACACTTTGCAAAGGCATTTTATAGTTAATTAATAAAATTGTATTTTTTTTGTATTTAGCCTAATTAATAGAATTCATAATGTCCTTGTTATTTAGCTGAAAACAGTCGTATTTGCCTGACGCCGCAGGCAGTTGTAGGGCCTACTGGCTGAAGCTCAATAACAAAGCCAATATGAATTTGATAAATTATTAACATTATTAAATCATATAACTAGTTGGTGCTGCTTCTTACAGAGAACTGGAGCAATAATAACGATAGTATATATTCGTCCCAGCAGAGAATGATGTCTGGAAGAATTTTTTCTATCAAGACTAAATGTTGTTTTTTTATAGGTCGGATGGTGGCTTTCGGTAGTCATATTGTCGGTTTGTCTGCGGGTTCTTCTTCTTCTTTTCCGTATTGGTTCGTTCGGATCGTGTTTTAAATCAACATTTTGCATCAACATCTCTTTTTACTAAGTTACACTAGATCTACTTCTTATTCAAATTGCATAAATAGATCTAGATCTTATTCTAGTATTCGTTGCGAAGGTGCGCTATAATTCCATATCTAGTTGTAGTTGTAGTTACCAGGCCCGTAGCCAGCTAAGTTAGGTCTGTAATGAATCGTGAAGCGGGACCATATCCCCCTCTTGTCAGTGTGTTAAGAGTGCACGTGGTGGGTGGGAGCTGGGTCTCCCCGGAGTAGATTTTAGACGCTAAATCCTGAAGGCTTGTGGTTTTTACAGCCTTATATAAGAAAAATATGAGTAATTGAATTCAAAACCTCTATACATTAATTTGTAGCGAGCTATAAAACAATAAGAGATGTCTTCAAATCAATCAGAGACCTCTTCAATCCTATTGCAGAGCTCTTAAAAACAGCTGAATTACACCTTAATTTTTGATATCTTCAATTGAATTTGAGAGGTCTTCAATTAATAACTGCACGATTTAATCATTTTTTGACATCAAAAATTGACTTAGAGAGCTCTCCAAATATTTAAAGACCTCTCTATTACAATTATTGCGCGCTATAATTATTTGGAGATATCTCTAATTGAAATTGAGACCTCTAAAATTATTTGAAGAGCTCTCCAAATATTTAAAGACCTCTTCAAATATTTGAGTATATGTAGATTTGGTGTAGATCGTGAAGTAGATCTAGATCTACCAGTCTTATTTAGGAGTCGATTAGATCTAAGAATTAGATTATATACAGTAGATCTACAGTAATGAGTCCAATCCATGAATGAAAAAATGTGTTTGTCCCAAAAAGTAGATTGCATCTACGGGCATATGCTATAATATGTTCAAATGGAACACAATATTTGGGAGCTTAAAGACGTGTTACAACTCTAACTGCTAGGTAAACCCGCTGAGAGTACCCGACGTGAAAATTTTTAATTTTAGCGCGCCATCCCAACTTTTTTTGAGACAGACGTTGCCATTGGTTCTTGAGATATGACGTAAATCCAAAATGGACGCAGCTGGAAGCTGGTGGAGTTGGTTTGTGTCTTGTTTTTGATACAGACCACTACAAACATGATTTTGATTTTGCTGCTTACAGTGGTGTTTAATGTTGCAGCTACTGCCGATTCGAATTACACTGTGCCTAGTTTAAAACACGAGGTTACAAGTACATGGTCGCTACGTGTTTTTTCCCAAATTGTTCGCGAGTCGATAGTTTCAGCAGTGCCATTTCCTTGGGGTAAGACATTTAGACAAGCTAGATCTTTTGGCTAGGATTTAGCTCTGTTAATAAAGCTAATCATATTTAAGGTGCCTAACCACACTGGGTCCTAATATAACACCCAGGATCGCAGTGACTTTACTGATTGTACTGATTGCCCCAAACAAAGCTTACCTTTGCTCGACCAGGCCGATGCTCGGCCAGATCGACAGTTTTTCAAGCAAAATACTCCATGAAAAAAAAATACAGTCAAGAAAGGAAAATGGATGTTTTGATATATTCCAGTAGACATGTGCACATGTCTACAGGACTCGCATTTCTTACATGAATTTAATTGTGTAGAATGACATAGGCAGTGACTGTGTTCCACCCCCGGGGGGGGGTGGATTTTATCTTACTATTGTTTAATTACGTCTTTGTAAACAGAACAGAAATATGTGCAAGAATAACAACATGACAAGATAGTTCCGATCAGGTAAAATATTTAAGTTTACAATACATATATGCATATATTAAAGTAATAAAAAAATTTTTTAAAAATTTTTTAATTTTAACTTTTCTTTTTAGTCATTAAACTACATAGTGTTTGTATATGTAGATCTTTAAAATAAGGCTTAGTCTAGCAAAATTTGAAAGACTGGAAATTATGTTAAAAAGTAGCTGTATTTAAGCAATTTCAAATAGAAAATAGATAAATTATTTACAGGTTTCGAACCTCTAACTGCATCATTATAAAAAACAAACAATATTTGTTGCCCTTTCTATTGGAAATTACAAACAATTGCTTTTTTTCATTTCAGAGACTGTTGAACAGATACTTGAGTCTGGTGAAAATGTTGACATAGGTGAACTAGGCATTAAGGTGAAATCAGTTTCCTTTTCATGCATACTTGAATTTGATTTGATATGCATGAAACTACCAGTTATTTACATCATAATTTTCCTTCTCAGGTTTTGGTGAAAAAATCAAGGTACTGTCTGAAATTAACATATTTTAGAATGAATCATTAAAGAAAAATGTTGTAGTATATAAATTCCTGAAAGTAATGCTGCACTTTTGAAATTATAGGCTATCAAATTATGATTTATAAATTTCAAAAATACTTTTCAGGAATACTGGAATATACTGGTCCTACTGGAATGTTTTATTGGATGATTCGTTCTAAAATATTTTAAGTTTAGATATTTCAAAGAACCTTACTTTTTCATGAAAAGCCTCACTCAGTGCAATGCTACAATTTTTTCAAGTTTCCACATGTTTTTATCTTTCTTTTATTGTATTTAGAAAGCATGTTAACCAACACAATTTTCCAAAGGTTTTCATAAAGATGAAATTGTTTGAGGACTTTCGGCAAATCAAATTATGGCTTCAGTCAGGAGTTACCTTAACACGCAATGTTGCACTTATTTAGTGCCATATGTGTTTGTTCTACTGTACTCTTGGTATTTACTTTTATATTTCCAGCAGTTTAAAATTTGATGTCTTTTTCCAAAAGTATTGTAACTCTTTTGGCCAACATGTACTTACAAATGTAATGGCTAATATTGTTATTAAAAACACATTGAAATGTTTAGGAAGTATACCTTATACATGCAGGTGAAAGTTGTCAGATGGAAAGAAAGAAAAGTGTTATACTGTCTAAATTAAAAGTACAGTATATAATTTAGGAACTACTGTGTTATTGTTTTCAGCTGATAAACCATGAGTTACCATTACTGGTTCCCGCCTGCCTTGGATTTATGTTATTAGTGCTGGTTCCTATCATCATGGTGTTGATTTGCTGCTGTAGATGTTGTGGTCGTAATGTTGCTGTGCAGAACCTCAAGAAAAAAAACCCCTATCATGTGATCACCAATGCTTTCATTCTAGTCTTAATGGTTGGATTTCTCAGGTATAATGTGCTAAAAACTGGTTCTGCTCGTCAACTGGTATAATGGATCAGTTTGTACTGAAGGTTTAGATCGCAGGGTGAACAAAACAAGCGCTTTTTAACAATTCAAATTACAAGAAGTTCAAAAGAACCGACTTACAGCACCTTCATTATATTTTTCCTTGTAGTATATGCAAAATAGTTTAACATCACAATTTACTACTGTGATGACTAGAGGCCAATTCATGATCAGTTTTTGTTGTTGTATTAAAAGTAATGTACATACTGCAGTCAACTAGTCAGCAGGTTAATTGCATGTAATTCTTTCAGTTGATCAGTTGAAAAAATAAGCAACTTTGAGGACAGAAACTTTAAAGAATTCATAATCCGTATTTTTGTAAAAGGTAGGATTTATAAAATTAGTAAATATACTTTTAAATGCCATCTTTGAAAGATTCATGTTCCTTTCAGTTTTAACTGTAAAGTCAGTTAAGTTTTAAAATGCCTCTAACATTTTATTTTACATGTCTTTACATTTCTAGTACCATGGCAATGTTTATTCCAATTAGTGCTGACAGACTGAAAACCAGTCCAAGAATGATATTTCGCACAATGAATGCCAGTCTGGATGACATCCAAATATACTTGGACAAATTCAGAAAGGTAAGGGCTTTTATCTTCAACTATTAAGTGTTTCAACTTTAGGCTATTGTTTCTGAGAATTTCTCTAAAAAAATATAAAAACATTTCTTCTGACTCATTTAGAAAATTTGAAATTTAAAAAACTTCAAAAACTAAGTTACAACAATGGAATGCTATTAAATGAGATATACATGTCCTTATCATTTATTTACTCTTTTATATGGTTCGTTTTATCTTCAGGTTGCACCTGATTTAGCCATTGGAGTCCTGCAAACAGCAGTAAATAATACCAAGGCTGATTTGGATGGTATTGTATTTGAATTAAGAAATAACATGCGTCCCTGTATTTTGTAGTTTGAATATGTATATGAATTCAAACAACTGACTGTATTTTATTTGATGATAAAATATTGGCACATATTTATTATTTTGATTCAAACACATCATTTTCTTTGAAACTATCCTGAACTTAATTCAACTCGTAGCAATAACATCACTGTAACTTTAAATCGCAAAAATGGGATTGGACACGCTTGTTTACATTTGTCACATCATTACGTCATTTCGCAATATGTATGTATTACTGCTTCCGGTCAGGTAGAAACCATAACACTAATACAGGATGTTAACCCTTACCTTGATGTATTTCAAAATGGACTTGTCCATCTTTCAATTTGAACAGAAGTGAGCAAGTCTGAATTGAGTAAACAGTGCAGATCATGATCAGCCTGAATGTACATATATGAACAGGCTGATCATTGTTTAAACTTGTTACGCAATCAGAGTCACAAGCTATTCTATGGTGTTATAGAAGGGACTTCTAACTTCATCAACATTCCCAATGTTTCTTCTTCAGTCTTTAGAAATTGGAGCTTGATGGGAGCTTTTGAATTTGTATATGAACTACCAGTTTCCTAGCGTAAGAACTTTTCACTAGTTTGGGTGCCAATGAAAGTCCAGTTGAATTTATTTTTATTTTTCACTTAGAGTTGCCGTACACGTTGTCTGACCTTCTGATGGATGGTGCTAGACCTATTGTTGATAAAATAGAGAACAAGATTTATGTCATTTCGGATGGTAAGTATAAATTTGTGATCAGTCTTTCATAATGAAGTTTTCATTCATGTCATGGTACAAAGTGTGTATAATGTAATGGTATTTACTGATGGGATTTGTCTGGAATTTTACAATGATGTTAAGGTTATCAGACCAACAAGAAAGTTTTGTCACATTAATTCTAACAGAATAAAGCTTTATTCATAGAAGTGCTAATGTTTTACTAGTTAGATAGCCTGAAGACCCTGAAGAAGGCTTTGTAAAAGCCGAAAACGTTGGTCTACTAATAAAAGTGTCAAACTAAACCTGTGTGGTTACATTACACTTCTGTGTCTATTATAGTTAGATAGCAGTTTGGATCTATTTTAGTCTATACTCCATAGACTAGTTCCTGTGAACAATTTAGATTTCTCTTGTGAATGTATTTTGTTCTTGTCCAGGCCTTAGAATGAGTGATTAGTTGTTAAACAAATTGCTGAAGACTTCTCACGTGACTAAGTTTACATACACATTTTTATTTCTTCTTTCAGTGAGATCATTTTTAAGTTTCAGCTTGTTCAACTTTTTATGCCCCCACAAAGTGGGAGCATATAGCGTTGCACTTGTCCGTCCGTCCGTCCGTCCGTCCGTACGTCCCGAAATCTTGTGAACGCAACTCCTCTTAAACCGGATGGCAGATTTTGCTAAACTTCCAGGGATGAACAACCTTAATGTGTAGATGGTAGTAAAGAAAGGAATTTTTGCGCGACCAAATTTAACAGAATTATGGCCCTTTGTTGATTTTTTCACTATATACATGTAGAAATTTTGTGAACGCAACCCTCTTAAACCGGATGGCAGATTTTGCTTAAACTTCCAGGGATGAACAACCTTAAGTGTAGATGGCAGTAAAGGAAGGAATTTTGCTGCGGCCAAATTTAACAGAATTATGGCCCTTTGTTGATTTTTCACTAATACCATATAGAAATTTTGTGAATGCAACTCCTCTTAAACTGGTTGGCAGATTTTGCTTAAACTTCCAGGGATGAACAACCTTAAGTGTAGATGGTAGTAAAGGAAGGAATTTTGTTGCGACCAAATTTAACAGAATTATGGCCCTTGTTAAGTTTTTCACTATATACCATATAGAAATATGTGAACGCAACTCCTCTTAAACCGGATGGCAGATTTTGCTTAAACTTCCAGGGATGAACAGCTTTCATGTGTAGATGGTAGTAAAGGAAGAAATTTTTGTTGCGACCAAATTTACAGAATTATGGCCCTTTGTTGATTTTTTCACATATACCATATAAAAATGAACATATAAATTTTACATTTGTAATTTAATTTAACATGTACATAAGGTTACCTGTAGATCATTTTAGGTATATGTACAGAAATGAAACAGTGGAATGAAAAAGTTCCACATAAAAATCTTACATACAGATATGCTTGCTCTTGTTTATGAGCACATCTGCACAGTGGGGGCATCCGTGTCCTTTGGACACAATTCTAGTTATTCATGGGAATGAACATTACACTTTTGACTTAAAGCAAGTTTCAACATAAACATTAAATTTTATTATTGGCAGCTCTAATACTAGCTTGTTTAAAGTATTTTTTTTCTTTTATTGAGACAGCTGGCTAGGTTACTGTGTTTGAGACAAAATGTTGACTTATTCAAACTGTTTTATGATGCAAAGACCAGACTTATTTGGTCATACAAGTCTTGAATTGGAGTCATTCAAGGTAATAGTAGCTTCTTAAAACTTGTATTCTAAGCTTTGAAATCAAATTTCAGTCGGCAACAGTGTTCGTTCAACGTATTTTGCTGGTTTTAAATTACTTTGCTATTTTAGATATGGATTTCCTGAAAGAAACAGAAATTAAGCTGAATGATACAGTAGAAGATATAATACTACACAGTGACAATCTAGTGTCTGGTTTGAACACTATCAGTGGATTATACAGCTCAATCAAAGCTGATTGCATTGCTGATGGGAAAAGTTTCTGTGCCACGTTACCAGATGGTCTGGGAGACGATGCTACGAATATCAATATCGACAATACTAAGGTAGTAAGAGTTAGTGAGGCTTTACATATATAACTAAACCTAGCTACATATTTAACCAACGAAATGTAATTTGTGAATGTTCTCCTTTCTGTGGTGTTTTAGTAAATACTGGTCAATAACTTGAGAACATTTAGTCCAAGTGTTCTCTGACTTGGTTAAAAAAGGTTTCCCTAAAACGTAACAGTCTTGCAAAATTTTCAGATTGATTTTTTCTAGGCTGATGAAAATCATTTTGTAAAACTGTCAAGCAGAGGTTAGAGTTCACTTTCATTAGAATAAACTCTATCATATATTGTTACCTATTATTAGAATAGAAATTTGTCAAAGGAAGTGAGGTCATACACTTAACCAATATTAGAAATGCAAAGAGTTCCCCTGTTGAACATTTTTATTTGAATGACGCTATTGTTTTTTTATTATTTAATTCATTTTTTGCGATGGATTATTGAAACTTTTTCAACAATTCAATTTTATATTGTTTTTGTTGTGTATGAAATTTGAATAAATTTGAAACACGATAACACTGTTAAAATAAATATTTTGCCACTTTTGCGTTTCTTAACCTGTTGAGTGTAGATTACAGCTAAAACCATTGGCAGTTCTATATTTAAAGATTGCCAAAATTCTACAATATAACCAATGAGAGGGCTTGAAAAATTCAAAGTGGTTATAGTAATTTTATAGAATGTTTAGGCCTAAGTTTAATGATACTTGGTGGACATTATGTTCGTCTATTGATTTTGAAGTCAGTTTGTCAAAGATGAATGCCATGATAACCGCAAACGGAAAATTCTGTCATTGGAATAATGGAAGAGCTGACTCACATTATAAGATCCTGATATGTTTGTAACTGCATCAGGTATAAATAATAATCATAAAAAAATATAATAATAATAATAATAATGATAATGATAATAATAATGATAATAATAAATTCTTTATTTCAAGAAAGTGACATATTAAGGTTATACAAGAGGAAATAAAAATATACATCTTATTTATAACATGGCCTTCTTTTGAACAAATTTAGAGAAAAACATTCACTTACATACATTTAAACTGTCCAGTTACATACAATCATTCACTCATTGACAGACACTCAAAATAAACTTATTATAAATATTGTATATTACTATAATACTTATTTATTGGGTCAGTCAATGTCACTTATGATGTCCAGCATATGTATGTAACAAACACTTCTTGTTTACCGTAAATGTTTTTTTTTTAACGATGTTTTAATTTTGCTGATTTTCGCGAATTCAGTTTCTGTCTAAAGATAAATTGCTTATTTAGCTCTTGCTTGCGAAATAAATAAAAAGTTAGAAAATCATGAAATAAAGAACTCACATCAAGATGTTTCCATTTGTTGGTTTAAAGTCGGTGATAATTTCTGTTACAGGTGACAGATATAGCTAATGAAGTCACAAAACTGGCTGATTTGGCAAGACATGTGGACGTAGCTGAATACAAAACTTTGGTAACTTTTAAGTTTACTTATTTTGGCACTTCTTGCCTGTTGAGCCTCTGTAAGATTTTCAGTAATTTGTAATGTTGCTCCATAGTGCAGTGAATGAATTTATTCATTTTCTTTTATGTTTTAAAGTAGTGAAAATTGGCATATTTCAACAGCTCCAAAAGATATTTGACTTTATGTCAAATGAAACTTTGGCACTAATGTTAAACATGGTGTAAAGTTGTACACCTGTCGTTATGACCAGCTAAGTAGCTGTCAGTCCTTTACTATGTATGATTGGGTTAACAGCAATGATAGAGAATGGTAATCATTATGTGCTGGTTATAAATTCATTGCAATTGATAACAATTTTTAATTATGTTGGAAGTCATGTGTAACTTAAGAGTTATACAATTGCATGTAATGGTGATTTAATAAATTACAAGAGAAATTCACCGTATAATTACTTTAATTACATTACAGTTACTTTGCTTAAGTCTTCCTAAAACCTACAGTACATGGACACATCTGTGTCTTTGGGACACATTTCTAGTTGTTCAATTAAGTATTTTTGTTCTGTTCTATTGTAGAGAAATTCTACGTTTGAGGAAGTACATAAAACCGTTAAGAGTGGAACCCAGGGTTCTATTGATAGTATGTATGTTTATACCTGACTTTCTGTGAAAAGATGTTTACATATAGGTAACTTTCTGTGAAAAAACCACAGCAGAATGTCAAGTTTTATGGGTATCCTTGGATGCTATTTCTAATGACAGAGAGTAATGGATTTTAGTGACAGATGTAGAATAGAAGTTTAGAGATTTTAATGAACCAGTGATCAACCATATAATTTAGCATCTCCCACAGCTATGCAGTTTCCACTTATTATGCAGCTATGCATAGTAAATAAGACTAAACACTCATATTTTCATTGGGTAGTATTGTTGATGAAAGTGCAAATGATTAAATAAGTTTTAGGTGAGTTGTGGCCTTGTTTTGGTTTATTGATTTTACATGTTTTAATGTTCCACTCATTTTATTAGCTGGACTTAAGCTGTCACACTCTAAGTTTTTTGTACCATGTGCACCCCACTTTATTTCAAAACCATTAGAGTTATGGCTTTGAAACTAACCACACTTGTTTACCATCATAACCTCCATCGACAAAGAAGAGTCATAACTCTGTTAAGGTTTTGGACAGAATTATGCCCCTTTTTGACTTAGAAAGTGTATTGAGCTTGGTTAAGTTTTTCGTACCACCCCACTTTATTGCAAAACCATTATAGATATTGCTTTGAAACTTACCATACTTATTTATCATCATTACCTTCATCAATAGACAAGAGTACATAACTCTGTCAAGGTTTTTGACAGAATTATGCCCCTTTTTGACTTAGAAAATACATTGAATATGGGTAAAATCCACTATTGACTTAAACCTTAGAGATATTGCTTTGAAACTTTGCATGCTTGTTTACATCATTGCCCGCATCTATAGACAAGAGAAGGTAACTCTGACAGGGATTTGTTTTGAAAATTAAGGCCCTTTATTGACTTAGAATCTTGGTTAAGTTTTTCGTGCCAGTTCACTTTTTGACTAAACTGTTTGAGATATTACTTTGAAAGTTGGAATACTTGTTTACCATTAGCCCAAACTGGGGGGGGGGGGGGAATTTTTTCAGGGATTTTATTTGGATTATGGCCCTTTCCGATTAAGAAAGTGATTTTCTTTTTTTTTTTTTGGTTGTTAATTTTCATTTTTGTCCACTTGTTGACTTAACCATTTGAGATATTACTTTGAAAGTTGGAGTACTTATGAACCATCATGACACCTATCTGTAAGCAAGAGATGATAACTCTGTGAAAATGTTTCTTGATTTGTACTTAGAAAATTCTAGTTAAAGTCTTGTGTACATGTACCTTTAACTGTCAAAGTTTTGTTTTATTGGCAAGCACTAAAAAAGTTGAGCATGCTGTCCTACTGACAGCCCTTATGGAGTGGGATGTATACAGTTACCAGTAAATGTTTTTCATTGTTTGACACAACATCTGCTTGTACAAGAGTTTTTTACTATATCAGGTGTTAAAGCGAGATTGGATACAGTTCAAGGTGACCTGGAACCAAAGATTGACGAAGCACTGGAGGCTGCAGACTTTGTAAGACACACATTTTCATTGTATTCTTGGAATATTTGTAGCATGAACCCTTTAAACATCTCTAGACAACTTCAGCTTCAGTTTATCCAATCATTTTAAATACATAAATCATGGGAATCTGAACATCATCTGACACCCATCTACAGCAAGTGAAGCAAAGACATACATTTATATTCTTTAGTAATTTGACAAAGTAGTTTATGTCCACTTTTTAGATCGTAGGGAAAAGAAACAGGACTGGTAAGCCTGTAAGATGAAGTTAAAAAAACAACTTTATCCTGTAACTTATTTAGATTTAAATGTTATTTAGTTGTAATTCTAGATTTAAATTGATGAATTTAATAGGATTTTTTTTTGGACAGAAGTCATTGTTACCCAGTGTTGAAAGACATTTAAGTTTTCTATGATGTCTAACTGCTGAATGCTTATATTCATAGTTAAAACGGTTGAAACAACTGATCCAAGGGTTGTGTCCCTTAGAGGTTAATTTAGCATTTAAAATTCTCATTTAAAATGTTGAAATAAATCGGACAGTTAAACTTTGAAGAAAAAAATGACCCAAGTAAAGGTAAGAGTATGATTCTATTATAGATCATGTATTTCACTGTTTTGATTTCAGGACATGGATTTCAGTGATTTTCTAGAGCCCCTGGATGAAAATATAAAAGTGTTTGAAGACAATTATCATATATTGTAAGATATTTATAATAGTCAGTATGGGAACTTTGATTTTAGCACATTGGCAAGATCAATAGATACTTTATTCTGTAGTATCAGAAGTCTGTATATAATATCCAATACCAAAAACCTGATTGGCGATAGCACCACGTGGCGGGTCCGCAAAAGGACCTGGAAAGTGTGGACCTGCAGGATTTCAAGACGCATTTCTGTTATATTTTCGTATAAGTTTCATTACTTTTAATGAGGTATACGATATAATATTGTAGACAAGTTTCGGTCAATTTTTTTTTTGGGTCTCTGACTCTGAAAATGATATTGACCTCGGGTTGGTCCTCGGTCAATATCACTTTTAACAGGTCCTCAAAACTATATATAGACCTCAACATTAGTCTATAATTGTATATTAAACCAATATGTTGAATGATATTATCTTGATAATTATATACTCCCTCATAATAAAGGGTGGGTTGGGATGCATAAGAGTCGAGATGCTGTTGATCAGTAATGTTGGCTGGTCTACTGTGAAAGGTTTGTGATGTGTTGTTGACATATTGTTATTAAAATGTTATTAGCATGCGTCTTTTTCAAAATTGTAGAAAAACAATGTCTTTCACCTTTTTAGCCTTGAAATAAATAAAATCAGTCAGTGTAAAACATTTGGAACTTTGTATAATTTTTGAAATGTGAATTTGATAGCTAACTAGTGGCAAAATTGCATAGTTAATGTGTAGGAAAAAATCAGCTGCAAAGTACAAATGTATTCATTGAAGAAAATCAATCTGTGCAGTAACGTGGAGTTATTGCATTCAATAAATGATGTAATTATTAAATATAGTATGTGTGAACGCTGGTGAATTGCAGAGAAATTGATAAAGCTGGGCCAGTGGTCACAGCTGGAAGTTTGTTGTATGTGTGTCTTAATTCGCCAGTAGTTTTGGTTATAACTCTGTAATACCTTCATTACATGAATTGATTTAGCATATATGTAAGCCAGATGACATGGCCTGTTGCACTAAACACTGTGTCAAGGTCCCACTTGAGGGTTCAAGGTCAATATGAGACAGATATGAGATAGAAAATATTTCTACAAAAATGTTTGAAATGAAAACAGGTCAAGAATCACACACCATAGGTCTAAGCTCACTAAAGGTTACAGGCAATATTAAAATATTTATGTGTAGACTGACTTTGTTTTTCATTTAATTTAAAAAAAAAAAAAACTAGTTACACAAATGGAGTTTACAAGGGCTGTTAAACAGGAGGTCTGTAATTGCTTGAAGGTCAAGGTCTCACTTTGTAGTTCAAGGTCCAAATGAGACAGATTTTAGCTTGTTTTGACTGTAACTTCAGCTTAGCTCTGTTCGGAATATTTTATAATAACATGTCACTTATGTCTATCATGGTGTCACCAGTTGTCTTACACAAAGCGCGTAAGTAGCAAATTCTGAGTCTGTATCAAGCTGTGTTTTTATTTCAGTGTTGGAATATTTAAGCTGTTGGGAGGTGTTCTGTTTATTACTGCTATGATGGCACTGGTAGGCTTGTTACTGGGACTTGCATGTACAAATAAACCTGAAACATTCGTGCAAAGAGGCAGGACCAAGGCTGGTCACTGCGGATCATTCTTACTATTAACGTATGATTGTGCTTACTGTAAAAGTCTTCTTTTTTTTTCGTAAGGTTTTTGTTTTCGCTAATTATTGTGAATGCAGCACTTAGTGAATTCATCAAAATTGCTAAACTAGCAAAAAAAAAAATGATTATGATATAAAATAGTGCTTGCTCGTGAATTCAGAAACTCAGTTTAATAGAAAATTGGAAAATAGCGACGTGAACAACTCTCGAATATAAAGACTTGCTGGATATGACACTGTTTTCAAGGGCTTTCTTTTACCAGTTTTTTAGTTTTTGTATCAAATTTTAGCAGGTTTCATAACAAGGTTTTAGCCTTTACCGGTTACAAATTAGTACCTTTAGTTTCTCTGATATTGTAGCATTAAAGTCCCATGATCACTTTTGATGGAAAATTTCTTATAGCTCCAAAATTACCAAGAAATATTTCTTATCGCAAAATAGAATGTTTGTTATTTGTATGAAAAACATTCATAACATTGCATTTTAAATCAAAAGTACATGCGATAGAAAAATGGCAGTATTTGTAATAACGATATTGTAAAAATTAAAAAAACTTTCTGACAACATTTTTTATTTGCGTCAGAGGCGACAAAAATATAAAAGAAAGAATATGTGTTAACATTGTTGTAGAATAGATAGGACACAGTTCTGTCAGTATATTGTTTATAAATTCATTATTCCATAATTATATGAATATCTAAATATTAGTGACAGTGGGACTTTAATAACAATATTATTATTTTGATGTAATGTACTAGCAAAGCAAATCTGTAGAAAAAAATATTTCTGCATGCACACATCACAAAATGCAAACACCGAAACAATTTTTCTTTGTCAAGATTATTTAGTGGGAAAACTGAATTTTTTGTGTATTTAGTTATTATATATTCTTTACCGTGTATAAGTCTGGAGAGATATGTAATACATGTATATATTTTCTAGGTGAACTAATTGTGTAATAATAAAAATTCTCAGAATTTAAGTAATACAAGTTTGAAAATTGTATGATATGTTTTACCATTGAATTGTCATGGACAGTAGTGGGTTCATTTTGTAAATTAGGTACATCCAGTTGAGTTCAGCATTATATTGTATGTTTCAGTTCAGTAGGGCTGGCAGTGCTTCCCTTGCTGCTTATCTTATTTTTGGGATCTTTACTGATGTTGCTGGGAGGAAATTTTACTATCTTCTGTGAACCATTACAGGACCTTACAATATTCAAAAGGGTAAGGCAGTGTGGTGTGTGAAATTGATGGCATAAAATTTCAAGAAGTGTGTCTCAAATTGTCTACCATTGCGCAACTTTCTGCTCGGGTAAAATGAGAAACCAGGATACAGAGGAAAGAGTCACCGCTTTGTCCGGCCATCAGGCTTTATGTTACAGTTTGTCTGGAGTATTTCACTAAATGTGTTTATGGTAGTTGCTCAGAACTTCACATAATGCCTGAGAATATTTAAGGAAAGTGTACAATGCATGAGTAAAGTATAACTGCCTAATGCTTCTTGGTGTAGATATTCCCTTTTCTTATGTTAATCAGCATAAGTAGAAATCTATCAAATAGTATCACTTTAAATGTGTTTAATGGAATTTATTCTAACATCAGACATAAATCAGATTGAAGAGAAATTAAGAGTCAAGCAAGAATAACTCTTCCTTTCTTTATTGAATTTATGTGCTTGCTACTTTTTCTTGTTTAAATTATTTCCCTTTTCCTAAATTACATAATATGCTAGCTATAGTCTAAGAGTATGGAAGTTAAGGTCTGTCATGAATTAAAGGTCATTGGTTTGAGCCCTGCTACCAACCATGTTACTTTATGTGAGAAAGTTTCTTACTGTGACGGAAAACAGGAGTCTTGTACTGGTTTTTCCCAGGACATTCAGGTTACATATAAACTCTCCGCCTGTGAAAATGAACAAGATGTGGTTGAAATGGGCATTAAACCCTTACGCCAACTGCAGTTCTGAAGAAACTTGCATACAATTCATTAAAGTGCTTTTACTTTTAGTTTGCTTTTCAAGTGTTTAAATATAGATTACATTTTGATGTGTTATATTTTCGCCATTTCTTAATGGTGGCAAAATAGGCAATTTATTGTTAACCACGTCCAAAATATCTCGAAGTAGGGCATTGATGGCTTTCACTCTGTTCCAGTTGATAGACAGTGGGTTAGTGTTTCATGGTGAAAGTCTTGGAGAGAAGTTCTTTAATGATTCATCAATAAATATGTCAGTCACATACCTTTTCAGGTAAGATTTTTCAAGTCCATACATACCTATAATTTTAAGCACTGATTCAATAGAAAAGATACTTTTCTTTTGATACAAGTAAATTTAATTTCACATTAGTCAAGTACTGTTAAAGTTAAACAAGCATGTGTTAAGGGTACAACAATATTCTGTAACTGGTATTAAAATTAAAAAGTTAAATCAATAACAGAATTCTTTAAACCAGTTTAAAGTCAGTTTTGAAATAAAAGAATGCACTTTGGCCCTTAACAAATAAGCTTGTTTCTGGCTCAAGACCAAACTTTTTGCTGCTAAACCTTTACCTTTTGTCAAAAAATAATCAAAAAGATGTTCAAGTATTTTTAGAGCAAAACAAGCACAATAAAAAGGCTGGAATAAAGCTGCAGACCAGCCTTAATTCATTTTTTGGTAAGGAGACCAGTTAAACACAAACTTTATTGTTTGGCCTTATTGAAGAAATGAATATAGGAAAACTGTTGGCATCATGTTTGAAGGGTACAAAGCAAGAGTTGCTATTTGTTTGAGACACATCTTTTGAAATGAATTTATAATTTCAGGACCTGTCGGAGAAATGGAACAATATATTCTGGACTTAATCTTGATAGTATTTTGAATCTGACATCTCTCCTTAACGTTGATGAGGTAAATAAACTGAAGATGAGGGATTGTGTCCACTTTGAATGAATAAAAATGTCTTCGGCTAAGTTTTGCGAATACTTTAATCATAAGACAGCAATAGTAGTCTAAAGCAGAAACTTTGTGAAGTTTAAAGGTTAAAGTTATTAGAATGATGCCTTTTAAGTTGGAAGACTTTTTTGGGGACTGTACTTTAGGATTTCTGGAGTTATTCATATCCAGCATCAGACACTGCTATAAGATACATGTAGTCAGCAATGACTCTTATAATGTCTCCCACTTGAAAACAGAACTTCTTGTCTGTGCTTCTCCAAAAAAAACCATTGCTGGAAATGTCATAAAATTTTCCCATAAACATCAGTATGAAATTCAAATGTGCATACTATCATTTGGGGTCACTTGCTCAAAGGTCATAGGGATGGGAGACATACTTACGTTTTTTTTGTGAGTGACAATCTTTATGCATCTACATGTATTTGGACCACTTTTAAAATCTGCTTTTATCCTAGTAGAAAAATGAAGGGATATTAAACCTTTCATTGATGATACTTTTCAATATTGAGATGTTTTCTGTATTCACAAACAAATTATGTGTATGTAAAATGTATTCTGAGAGCTAGTGTATTTATTGTGAATGATTGCAGTTTGTGCCAGATTTGGATGACAGTTTAGTAGATGAGATCAATGACACAGTCAGAAATATCAGTATAATAGATGCCAGCAGGTTTGATGGCCTCAAATTTAATCGTGAGCTGCCTGACATGGATACAAGCACAACTAAAGAGGTAATCGTACCAAGGAATATATTACATGTACATGCATATGATTTTGCATGAAGAATTTCAAACTGTTTTTCGATTCATTTTTCAGCTAATCCAAACACAAAGTGATGATGGTGTGAGCTGTTGTGATCATTTGATGATTAAGCCCTTACAGAATTCTTGTCCATTATTAAGAATTTGATCAAGTAACATTTCTGAAACCACTTTGTAAATTTCAACAAAGCCTGAACAAAATTAATGTTCCCTGGATAGTACTCTTATTATAAAATTGCTCAATAGTTGTGCTCTGCTGCACTAATTGGCCACCTGATAACTAAAAAAGAAACCCCTTAAACTCCTAGATCTGGCCCTTAGACACAGACCTGTATGTGTATAGGTCTGTGCCTAAAATTATAAAATTTAGCTTTCTCCACTCTGAGCATATAACTTTTAGCACCGTTTTTTGTATGATAAGCAAAATAGTGTTTTTTATCCCCTTCCTTGGTGGAGGGGATATAGTAACAGGCTTCGTCAATCAGTCCGTCCGTCAAACTTTTGTCCGGAGCATAACTCCAAAAAAATTTTGAACTGTACACACAGACAGAGGACATTAAGAGGTAGTGCAGTGCTCAAGAACCATAAAATCTACCCTGCCTAATTTTTGAATTATTTGCCTTTTTATTTACATTTTCTTTACTTTTTTTTGTCCGGAGCATAACTTCAAAAGTACTGAAGGGAATTACTTGAAACTTAATACAGTGATAGAGTACAAGGGGGGGGGTGCAAACATCGCAAATGACCCTTTGTTACTGATTATTTATTTGTTCGGAGTATAACTCCAAAAATACTGAAGGGAATTACTTGAAATGTAATACAGTGATAAAGCACAATGATGGGAAGTACATGCCCAAGAACCATAACTCTACCTTGTCTAATTATACCCCACCAAATACTAATATTTTATTAAATTAGAAACTATACCATATCATGATTCCTCTCACCTCAAATTTCTTGGTCATAGAATGAGCACTTGGCCTGGGGAGGCCATGTCTACATGGCTCTTGTTAGATGCTAATAGAAAACTTAGCCACATTGTTATAAGAAATGTTTATTGTACTCATTTAGAAGATATTGTAGAAAAAAGCACTTGGATGCATAAACATTGTTTTTACGTGGGTAATATTTGTGTGACGAAAATTTTGCCATTTGTGAGCAGACAGACTTTCTTGTGAATTCTTAATTTGCGAAAGGAGAGTTCTCTAAAAGTAAATCTATGTGAAATGAATCTTTCTTGAATTTTTTTAATTAGCAAAGTTAGCAAAAAAAGTGAAAATGAAATCGTTGTGAATATGACCCATTTTACAGTATTCAAGTAAGAAAGAATGGTTAATTATTGCATTGTGTTATGGAATTTACTTTTTTTAGAATCTACACCATTTTTTACAGAACGACAGATGCTTTGAAGGTAAAAGTGTCAGCTTCATTAAAACCTTAGATGTAAACCCATGCACTCTAATACACTTTTTCAAAAGAAGCATAATCTTTTTCCTTTACTATTTTCAATGGTGGCTGATTTAGGCTATGTTGTGCTGGTACTAACCAGCCACCATATATTTCACTAACAGGATAAGTGAATAAATTTCATCAGTTTGGAATTTTAAACTGTATCCAGCATACTAAAGATAACTAGACTTTGCTTTTGTATTTGATAAAAAAAATTACATATATGAAAAAGTTAACAAAAGAAAGATGTCTAAACTTTACATATTTAAGAAATTAAAATGTAGATATGTGAAATTTAGCATTCTATGTCAAGTGAATGAAAATAATAAAATATTGAATAACAAAAAATAGCCAAACCAAGGTAAGAGAAAGACTTGTTAGAAATCTTGTTTAGCATAACAAAAGTTTTCTAGAATTTAGAAACAATATGCATGATAATTTTGCTGAAGAAAATACAGTGGCTAACAGCTTTTAACATGCTATTGTAACTAAAGAGCATGAAAGAAAAGGCACTTTTACGATTATGTTTATTCACTGTTATTAAATAATGTGCACCTGCCTCTTTGGTCAAAGTGTTAATGTCCATTTCTGTATAGAGAGCACCCTTAACCAGGCTCTACTATTGACTTAAATCATTTTGAGAGATCATAGGTGTAGTAAATAGTGTAATACTAACAAATAAAGAAAACCTTTCAGATTGATGATGAACTGAATGGCTTTGATCTAGAGGCTAAAGCAAGGGATATAAATGATCTTGCTGATTTGATCTCTAGTCAAAGCCCGGTAAGTATCTGAATGTGTTTTAGTTTGATTTTTTTGTTGAAAAGGGCATTCATGGTACTGTAGTGTTGAAATATAATTTGTCACTGCTTTTTCAAACATTTTTACATTTGAATTTGTTATCTTGTCCACTTTTCTAGTTAAGATTACCTGACTGATATTATATGTTATTTAGTTTTTGAAGTGGTATATGGGGATATATTACCCGCCTAGACTTATATTACCCGAGCCGTTATCCCCATATATCACATCAAAAAACACAATTTTATTACCCTTCCCTGTCTCAATATTCCGTTTATGTTTTATTTATTTAACAACTGAACGTAACCAGACGTTTAAATCCCCTTATGATACCCCTATGTCACTGCGTGACGTCACAAATCAGCACGGACTTATACATTGACGTAGTGTACGCGGTGAACAAGCTCAGGTTCAGCATGGGGTACAGTAACGGGGTTATGTCAAGTGTATATTACCGGCTTGCCCGTAAATATCAAAATCTATAAACGGAATGTTGACCAATCAGAAGACCGCAAATTTCATGGAAGGGTAATAAAATGGCCATCGCTGCTACATCAAAATTCAGTACAGTGTTATAAAAGTTTACTCTCTTCATAAAGAGTATTAAGACTTGTATTTCCTTTTTCATTTTGAATCATCTGCACATGCTTTTTACAATTTACAAAAACATGTTGTCCTATTTGTTTGCTTCCTCATAAATAACAAGAAATTGATCATTGGATCAAAAAGTTGTAAGTAGTATATAAGTCAAGAAAATGGCCATTGGATAAATACCGTACATGTAGTAGATACATGTATATGTTTTTAGATGAAAAATCATCCTAGTCATTTGTCAATATGATTGAAAATAAAAATACAAGTAATTCTGTCATGTTCAATGCGTTCCCAGCAGCATGGACCTAATTTCATGTGTATATAGGTACATGCAAGCATTAAATTTGACTGAGTTTAATGTGTATTTCCTGTAGAGCTATGAAGCCAGATACAGAACTGTAGGAACAGGTTTACAAGAACTTCATAGTGATACCAAAGTTCCGTTGAAACAGTCACTTGTAAGTATATTTTAACTTTCTCACTCTTGAGGCCAGAAATAGGTCTTTGCTTACTCATTTTACCTTTTCTAACTCGAGTTTTACAATGGGTTCTTCTAACTTCCAATTTGGTCGAGTCTGTTTCTTGAAATAGGGGTGTTTTTAGCTCACCTGGCTTTGCAAAGGTGAGCTTTTAGGATGGATGATTGTCCGTTGTTCATCAACATTTTGCTTCCAGCGACATCTCCTCTGAAACCACTGGGCAAATGTTGATGAAACTTGGCAGGAATGTTTCTTGCATGAAGCTCTACCAAAATTGTTCAAAGAATTACATTCCATCCATTTTCTATGGCAAAGAAAAAAATTAAAAAATCTTCTTCTCTGAAACAACAAGACCTAGAGCTTGGATATTTGGCATGTAACATTGTCTAGTGGACCTCTACCAAGAATGTTCGAATTATGAGCCCCAGGTTAATTATGACATGAAAGGGTTAAATGGGTTTTAGAAAAACTTTAAAAATCTTCTTCTCTGAATCCACAGGACCTAGAGCTTGGATATTTAGCATGTAGCATTGCCTGGAAGACCTTTTCAAAGTTTGTTCAAATTATGCCCCTGGCCTTGCCCAGGGTTCACTTGTTTTACAAAGATGTATAAAGAAAAACCTTTACAAAACCACAAGGTTAGAGCCAAGATTTTGGGTACAGTGTCTAGTGGACCTCTTCAAAGTGTGTTCAAATCATGCCCCCAGAATCAAAATTTTTCCTGCCCTTGGGGTTGTTTGGTATAGAAAAATCTCTAAAAATCTGCTTTCTAAAACTACAAGACCTAGAGCTTAAATATTTTGTATGCAACATTGTCTAGTGGTTATCCACCTACTTTGTATAAATCATGCCTCAGGGGTCAAGATTGACCACACCGACCAGGCAAGTGCACTTGTATTCAGATGAGCAATATAGGGCCATCATGGCCCTCATGTATAGAATTAGTGACCAAAAAAACTAACAACTTAAATCTTGATCAGACGACATACTTGTCCTCTGATTCTGAGAGTAGCTTTTGAAAAAGTATGTATTTAAATAGATACTATAGGCACAGATGGGTTAATGATATGTTACTGTGTCAGCCCTTCATATAAAAGCAAATTATATCACTTTGCTTTTGTCATTACATAATATCTTTTTGAAAAAATTTGTCTGAATACTGAAATAATTATGAATTTAGGTGGGCACATTTCCTGCCATGAAATATTGTATATTTTTATTTGTTCATAATTGAAGACAACTGATTTTATGTTTGGTACAGTTTTCCAGGTGCAAAGTGTTTATAACTTTATGTACTTTTTGGGTTTTTTATATATCATACAATTTAAAACTAATTATTGATAAAAGTAAGTCATTGATGATTATGTGATGAATGTGTATTCTATCTCTATTTTATAAGTTGTACAGTAAAAATCATGCCTTAAATGATACATGTAACTTATGGTGGTACATGTACATGATGATATTACAGGATAACCTGACAGCAATGATTGATAAACTACTAACCACAAGTCAGGAAATGAAGGTAACCTTCATCAATTTTGCAGAATACATACACTGAAGAACAGCCTGATTATCCTAGAAATTACAGAGTTATGGCCCTTTGCCCCCTTGTCAAACTCTGACCAACATGGCCCTGTGTGATGACCAGCTTGGTAGACACCTGATCTAATTTTCACTGAACCAGCAGTGTCAAAATGTTTTTGGATATTAAATCCTTTCTAAGAATGCAGCCACATTATCATAGGTTTATTATGGAGTTACAGCCCTTAATTTGTCAAAGTTGCATGTCACATGATTAGCATTGTTTTTATTATAATTTGATCATACTGTTGACCTATGAAGATTGTAGTTCTGGCATTGTTCTCTGACACAATGGCCACTTGGAATGAGATTTGAGATGGCATATTAACATGATTAAACACTGTCAAGAATCACTCACTGGGAAATCTGACGACATTGATACCCCCGGAATGAAGTTTGGGGGGTTTATAGGAGTCACCCAGTGGTCAGGCTGTTGATCGGTCTGTTGCATTTTTCTTGTCCAGAGCATAACTTGAAAAGAACTTGTTGGAACTCAATACAATTTAATACAATGGTCAAGTATGATAAAAGGAAGTGCAGTGTACAAGAACCATAACTCTATATTGACTCATTACTGAGTTATTGCCTTTTGTTACTTTTCCTTGTCACGAGCATAACTTAAAAGCTACTGGTTGGAATTCAATACAACTTCATACACTGGTCAAGCTCAATGAGAGAAAGTGCAGTATTTAAGAACCATAACTATTTCTTGGCTATTAATAGAGTTATTGCCCTTTGTTACTTTTCCTTGTCGGGAGCATTATTTGAAAACCACTGGTTGATGCAATTCATTACAACTTATCCAATGATCAAGCACAATGAGGTGAAGTGCAGTGTACAAGAACCATAAATCAATCATGACTAATTTTAGATGGTGAAAGAACCTTTAACTGTTTTAATTTCTTTAACAATGTATTCTCTCACTAACAACTTCTTCAATTGATAAAGCAGTCTTGTGGGGGTATTAAACACATTTAGTGATAGATCTATTTTGGAATCAAACTTTGCAAAGAGTATTGATTTTTTTCTTCAGTCTTTTCACACGTCAATAACTTTTACATCAAGTGTTTGACAACCATCGACATTTATCCCAAATCAGACAGGTATATCTTATGATCATTAAAATTCACATCTTTTAAGGGTTATTTCAGTAGGTCAGTTAGTCGTAATAAGTCACTCACATGCATAATTACATCTGTCAGATTTTAAACAGGTTAAAGCAGAACATATAGTTTACATGTACATGTAGTTTAGTAACATCCTTTTTTTCCGTAATATTGTTTCTTTTCAGAGAACTATGACTGACCTGGAGACAGATTTGGGTGATCTTACGAACTACGTAGAGACACAAGCTGTTGATATTATTGTACAGGTACATATAGATATATCAGAAAATATATTTGATTCCTGTGTCTAAGAATTTACCTTTTCCAAGTCCACAACGGTTACCATCCATTCTGAAAAAAAAAAAAACATCTTACACTTGATTGCTTATGCCTCATGGGTATTTCTAGGGCATATGGAAAGGTTGAAATAGAAACTTCTTTTGGCCTTTAAAAAACCCTAATATAATCAATATGGATACATTTTAATTTTTGACTTTTATAGATTACTGAATTTGTAAAATCATATACATGTACTTTTATCAAAAATGTTGAAATGGATTCATGTCAGAATCAATGTCATTTAAAAATGAAATGTTTACATTTCGAGTCCTCTTGTTGAATTTCATTTAATGAAGCATTGGTACTGTAAGAGTGTTAAAATTTCTTACTAGGCATTGCAAGCATTCTTGGACAGAATGAGATTGACCTCAGAAAATCTGATAAACACAACTCTGAATGCCGTAAGTTTTTAATTCTAATTTTTCTTTCTCACAAATTGCATGTTGAATATGTGTCTTATTTAGTTTAACATGATGGATTGAAAAAAGTTGTTGAATTTATTGTTGGTCATCAGTGCCCTTTTTCATAATATCATCATAATTAATATTATTATGTTCAAACACTTCAAAACATTCAAGGTATTTTGACAAAATGCATAATCTTTGGACAAAACTGACCTTGTATTGCAATCAGGTAAAACAAAACTCTCTAAATTTTCAAATTTTGTTAGGTACTTGTATGGATGGGAGTCATACTGGGGTCTTTGCAAATTCACCAGGGGGGAAATGCCACAGTTGGCAGGGACTATAAACAATCTAAACAAACAAACAAAATACATTGCAGTTATTATCGGAAAGGTAATAAAGATAAAAAGAGGGTAAGCACAACACAAATGTTCAAATGTCTCAAACTTTTAATTCATAGCCCCATTTTATGCAGAAATACAGAAACCAATTGACTTCTTCTGACTTTATCATTTTAGCTACGTACTGATATTGGACACTGTAAGATACTAGCTGAGGTATATGACACTGTTGTTGCCTCACTGTGCGTTTATTTCCTCGATCCCTTAGTAAGTATAACACTTGCAGGACTATACTCTGTGCTCTGCATACCGTGTTTTATCAGAGTGTTGTTAGTTTCACAGAAATTCAATTTGGATATATACATATCTTTTTAATTTAAATCAATTCCAAATTTGCACACAAAAACTAAGATTAATATATATACATGTAATTGTTTTGGTGTATAAAAATCAGCTGGTAAAACACTATGATGTGCATTCCAATCATGGAGAGTTTAACACTGAAAAGAGAGATTTTTCTATAAAGGGGATTCTTCATTTTCTATTAAATGAGTACATTTTACTATTTGTATTCATTCTGGGATGAATATATACTATCGTTAATATTATTGCTCCAGATTCATTTGATAAATTATCATTTTATTATTTGAATTTTTTTTATCTGCCAACCTTTTCACTCCTGTATATTTTTTATCTTCCTTAATATTCTGTATACTGTAGTTTAACTTTAGCAGAGTGTTGAGTATCTATTTTTTGTAGAGACTCTTACAGTAGAAGAAGTAAACTGCAACATTGCAACATTTGCAACCTACTTCTTGTTTAAGCTTTGAGATCCAAGAGACTAGGATTTACTTTCAGACATTCTCAGTCATGTTCTGCTCAAATATCCAGACATTGCATGAAATGTAGAAAACATTTACATTGGAAAACATGAAATATGTGCATAAAATTGTTTTGCTGTTATTGTGATATTGTTACAAATAAAAAACCCTGCAAGTCAGGAATGAAGCAAAATGCCAAAGTTGTATCTTTATTACACAGTTAAAAAGTTTAAAAAAAGGTAGCAATTGAAATAATGATCTGAATATCTGTATAGTTCTCATTTCATTATAATGAACATTCAGAAGAAAGTTTTTAATACAAAAAAAGGGTGTTAAAATCTGGGAAGGAGTGTGTGGTGTGTACAACAGTACATTGCTTATAGAAGAAAATAATTCTGTTAGAAATGTATGTCCAGCTGTATACCTATTCCATGTAAGTTTTCTTGGTATTTTCAGAATTTACTTTGGGCATCGTTTTACACTGGTGGTATAGTGTGTTTTATACTGATGATATCAAGTTTCACTATCTCCAAATATTTCAGGTTGGTTATAAATTAAAAAAATTGTAAGCAGTACTTCTTTGCCAAAAGCTCTAAAACAGGTTCCAAGAAAGAAATAGAACGTATTTTAAATTAGTCGATCATTTTATAATACTATGGAAATACGTTTTCTGTTTTCGTTCTAGTTGTACTCTACATTATCATCCATAGTTATTGCAACAACGCAATATGTAGTAGTTTTTAAGTAATAAATGATCTGTGTGCTTTGTAATAACTCGAGTTACAATTTTGTTCATTTCAGAAGATTTGGCGATTCGCGTAAGCGGGCACGTCGGGACTCGACCGTTAATGCAAATCCCTCGGGAATTACCACTGATGTAGTGCTTACACATTACAGCAGTTTTGGCGATGATGACAGAAACAACAATGCTATCCGTCCTAAACAGAACTATGAGAGACTTCATAATAAATGGAGAAAAAGACGAAGGTTTATTACTGGCCCGTTTTCAGCTCAGTTTTTTGGGGTAGGCAATCTAGAACAAAAACAGACAGAAACAGAGGAGACAGTGTTGATGGAAACTGTACAAGGCATAAGTAATCAAAGGTACCATAGTGGTGGTAATATGGACAGTGCATTAAGTGACAGTGCATGTTTTACTCAGAGTTTATCTTCTGTAGAAAGTAAAAGTCAGGATACTGTCTCCGTGATTGATGAAAATCAGAACTGTATAAAATGCTGTGAAGATACAACTGAAGAAATGAATGGAAATATTTTTAAAAGAGAAGAGATTGACTTTGAAATCGTCCGTTCCAAAGCTAGTACGGATCAAAAACAAAAATCAGTAACAGTCTGTCATATATCAAATGAACATCAACAGCAAGTGTGTACTGAGCAGGATCACAGGAAAGAAACCTGCTCCTTTCCATACTTTCAGCTTGCAGGAGATGAGTTCATTTTAATACCAGTTACTAATTTGCAGACTGAAAGTTACCAATGTAATGATGCCTTTAATCAAATTAAGGACAACTACACTGCTCACCAAAGACACGTCATGGATACAAATGACTGTTCTGTTGATAATGATCGGTGGTTGCGTGGTTACAATATAGAATCAAATGGAGAGTCTGTTCCTTCATCACCACTCGTTAAATATAGCACTGACGATGAGGATGAGAAGAGTCAAATGCAATTTGATATGACTCACTTATCAAATTCAGCAAATGATACAACTTTCTCAAATCTTGGTGATATAGAATCTGATGATGAATCTGTAACAGGCTTTATTAATGACACGAAAGCTGATGGGAATTCTGAAATTTCTCTGCAGTCAAATGAAGGGCCAAATAAGTTGATTGAAAGAAATGGATGTTCAAGTTATGATATGGACAGGGACAGACAGGATGAGTTTCCAGTGTATAAAGTTGTCTGTTCCTTGTGCAGAAAACATGTCAATAAAGATGTGACAAGTAGAAAAGATGAAGTAAAGAATGATATAATTGGCTCATCTGGATACTGTAACGAACTAAATGCATACAAAGGTGATGTAGATGATGAACAAAAACTTGTAAATGATGATTGCCTTGTTGTAAGAGAATCTATACATAATTCGGAAATTGGCAAAATAAGTAAATCGTTAGAAGACAACCTGCATACCTTTGATGACACATTTCAGAACATGTCAAAAGGGAACGAAGATGCATTTGAAGAACAGGCAGACCAGCCTGAGCAAACTGATAGAAATACTGATGAAAACAAAAGTCAGGGTAAATTAGATATTAAAGTTGAGCCATACAAACCGTTGAAAAGAATGAAGACACCTCGATCGGCTTTCATGTTTTGGAAATGTGTTGAAGCAAACTGTAGTAGTCCTGCGGGTGCTGTTAGCAGCTGGCCACGAGAAAACCAGGCATGTGAGGAGAGAAACTTTGAGGACCATGAAGCTGCTACGATAGACTACAGTAACGAACAGGTTTCTAACCCAATACCTGTCAGTGTTAAAGATCCTGCCAAAGATGTTGAAATATTGCCTGAAAATGAAAAGAAAGAACAACATACAGATAGTTCTTCTAATGAACCGGAGGCTCTGCAAACTTTAGCTGTTGCAGCTGGAAGATTGGCATACTTGCGAGAAAGTTCTATAAATAGACATGAAAATGAAGTGGTAAGGCCTGAATCTCGAGATGATCGCCAGCCACAGTCATTGGCCAGCATTTCAACAGCTGCCTCTTCATGTTTATCCAACAGACTGCAAAAACAGGAGCCCCGATGTGAGATCGCTACTACCATTAAAAATAATACCCCGGTGTCATATGTTTAGATATAGACGTATACTGATATTGATATATACATAATTTATATATACTATATTGATATCAAAACACGTTTAAATAGGACTTTTATTTATCCCCCCGCCGAAGGGGATATTAGAAATGCTCTTCGTCCGTCCGTCCCAATTTTGTCCGGAGCATAACTCCAAAAGTACTTGAGCGATTTTCTTCAAACTTCATACACTGACAGAGCACATTGGGGGAAGTGCAGTGTGTGAGAACAATAACTCTACCTTGCCTACTTTTAGAGTTATTCCCCTTTTATCAGATTTACTTGAAAAACTTTGTCCGGAGCATAACTCCAAAAAGTACTTGAGGGTTTTCTTCAAACTTAATACACTGACATAGCACAATGGTAGGAAGTGCAGTGTGCAAGAACAATAACTCTACCTTGCCTACTTTTAGAGTTATTCCCTTTATCAGATTTACTCTAAAAGTTTTGTCCGGAGCATAACTTCAAAAGTACTTGAGGGATTTTCTTCAAACTTAATACACTGACATAGCACATTGGTAGGAAGTGCAGTGTGCAAGAACAATAACTACCTTGCCTACTTTTAGAGTTATTCCCCTTTATCATATTTACTTGTCCGAAGCATAACTCCAAAAGTACTTGAGGGGTTTACTTCAAACTTAATACACTGACATAGCACATTGGTAGGAAGTGCAGTGTGCAAGAACAATAACTCTACCTTGCCTACTTTTAGAGTTATTCCCCTTTATCAGATTTACTTGTCCAAGCATAACTCCAAAAGTACTTGAGGGTTTTCTTCAAACTTAATACACTGACATAGCACATTGGGGGAAGTGCAGTGTGCAAGAACAATAACTCTACCTTGCCTACTTTTAGAGTTATTCCCCTTTATCAGATTTACTTGTCCGAAGCATAACTCCAAAAGTACTTAAGGTATTTTCTTCAAACTTAATACACTGACATAGCACATTGGTAGGAAGTGAAGTGTGCAAGAACAATAACTCTACCTTGCCTACTTTTAGAGTTATTCCCCTTTATCAGATTTACTTTAAAAGTTTTGTCCAGAGCATAACTCCAAAAGTACTTGAGGGTTTTCTTCAAACTAATACACTGACATAGCACATTGGTAGGAAGTGCAGTGTGTAAGAACAATAACTCTACCTTGCGTACTTTTAGAGTTATTCCCCTTTATCAGATTTACTTGAAAAACTTTGTCCGGAGCATAACTCCAAAAAGTACTTGAGGGTTTTCTTCAAACTTAATACACTGACATAGTACATTGGTAGGAAGTGCAGTGTGCAAGAACAATAACTCTACCTTATCTACTTTTAGTCAAATAGAAAAATATCATACCAATACTGATAATGAACATTAATATAATTTTGCAAACCTTCTCTTCATTGCCTTATTCTTTTTCCACTTACTTGAAAACTGTACTCAGCATGACCATAACTATACGGCTTTTTAAGGATTTCCTCTCACCAAGTAAAATGTACGAAAGTACAACCTTCAGGTAACTTTTTCCTGGCGGGGGGATTAACCATGTGTAACATGGCTCTTGTTGAAGTTCAGTTGGTTGTATTTTCAAAAATGTTAATTAGGAAGGATAATTTTTGCTCATATCAAATTGTTGTTACACAGTTAATATACATGTATTAATGTACACGTGCCATGTATCATGTTAGTTGGTGCTTATTTTAATTTGACTTATTTTTGCCCCATGTTAGAATTGCTGTTATTGGTGTTCAGTTTCTGTTAAAATAATGTGGCATTAAAGTTATTTGTATTTTATCTGTCGACCTACTTGATACACCCTTTCGGTAATGTCTGTACGGTACAGTAATAACGGATCGAACAGTGCTTTAGTAACTTGATGTAACGTATCCATGCATGCAATTTCCAATACAGAAGCAGATGGAATAAGTAACAGTATTCACAAAAAATAGAGATAGTTTAGTCCTAGAAAGTAGAAAAAGTAGTCTTAAGGTAGAAAACTAGTCTGGAAAATAGATTTGCGTGTATCCAGTCTATGAAATCCTGGTTATTGGTATACTATGGTTAGAATATCAGCCGGAGCACACTAATGTGGCCTAGTAGGCAGAGATATTAATGCCACACGTGCCTCATTTCATCCAGCTGAAGAAGCTTTCTAAGTACACTGTCAAATTAGAAGTTTGCTTAAATTCCGTGAATTTCTTGTAAGCAGTATTATCTGATGCCCAGAAATTATCTTTGTAAGCCTTTCTTTCCAAAATTAAAAGTAGAAACTAAAAATGTATGTAAAGTGAAACAAATACGTTAGTAAATAATCGATAGAAGAAACTGATAATGAAAGTTTACTGTGGACACGAAATGTTTTTAGTTTTAAACCTAATTTCGTTAGACAAGTCGACTTGGGTAGTGGATGTCCAAAGTTAGGCCTCGATAGACTAGTGGTAGAGCGCCTGCTTCGAATGTGGGGGGTTGTGGGTTCGCTCCCTGGCCGCGTCATACCAAAGACTTAAAAAATGGTACCAGTAGCCCCCTTGCTTGGCGCTCAGCTTCAAAAGCGAATCTGGCTACTCTTCTCACATATCCTCACGGCGATGGTTACCACCAGGAATGAGGTCTCGATAGTAATTAATTTAAGTTTGATAATTTGTTTCACAATCGACCTAAAATAAATTAGAATAAAACAAAGTTACGTTAGAGAGATCAATATTGTAGGGACACCTTAAATAGTTGAGAAAGTTTGATAATAAAAAAACTTTTACTGGACCGTGGGATCCTAAGTAGCATTATCATATGTTCTCGAACTGAAATACACACGCTTTCTCTTAAAAAAACCAAAACCCTCTCCGAAGAATACCGAAGACTTAATGAAACAAACTGAAACCCTCTCCGAAGAACACCAAGGACATGATGAAAAAAAAACTGAAACCCTCTCCGTAGAACATTGTGAGGACTTGCTTCAAAAAACTGAAGCCCTCTCCGTAGAACATTGTGAGGACTTGCTTAAAATAACTGAAACCCTCTCCGAAGAACACTGAGGAATTACTGAAAAAAAAACTGAAACCCTCTCCGTAGAACATCGTGAGGACCTGCTTTTTCCGAAAGAGGGAAATGCATCTCGTATATAACTGAGGACACTGCTAAAATTGCAAAACACGTCATGCCTAAAGCACATAATAATAGACAACCGTAAAAGTGGAGACCTAGTTAAGGTCCCCACAATTACCATAGGGTCCCCAACAACGAAGGTATTTTGAACAAATATGTCCCCACTTTAACGGTAGTACCTCTCCTCTCTCTCTCACACACACCATGCTATACAACTAAATGATAGCTATCTGTTCCATACTACTCTTCCAAATGGGAGAATTTAACCAAAGAGACTACTTTTGTGCCGGATGAACGTCAACAAAGGCGGCATTTTGACCAAGATGTGATTGACCGAGTAAATCTTGAAAAATGGCTGTTTGTTTGCTAGCTCACTGCATCGTTCGATATCACAAAACGTATATGTAAACATTGAAACATATGGCAATGACATTTAATATAAAATCAATGGGGAAAAAATGCGAACTACAAAGTACAAAATATAAACAATCCAATTTTGTCCGGGATAACCGCCATAGAACGGTGTGCATGGTGAAGAAAAATGACGCTCATGGATTAAACATTTTGTTTTCATGATTAATTGATATAGTAAACACGGGGAATATCACGTGGTCTACAGTACATTGACCACATAACATGGCCACAGAAATCGTCACATCGACCAAGAAATGAATGGTATGCTCATTGTTACTGATATTTTAGGATTGCAGAATAGGCGCAGAGTACCGCATAATAATGCAATTTGCTGACGTGCTTTTCGTTTTTCCGAGATTTTCTTGGTTTAGGCCTGAAACTCTAGTACAGATTTTATTTTTTTATGTATATACATTGTCTGAACAAGTATTTTATAAAGGTATTTCAGCGCTTAAAGCAAATATATTGCGAGATCTTCCATAAAGTAAATTAAATTATCTAATTTGTGAATGTATCCTTTAATTGTGACAAGTTTCCAATGTTTTTTCGGTGGTAAACATGATGGATCTTTAAGTAAAAACTACATGTCAATATAACTGTAATGTAACAGGACTGGCCGACAGACAAAGTTTGACCACAATTTACAGGACGGACAAACGGACAAAAAGCGATCACAATTTCCTGTTTTAAATTAACCCAGGTTCATATTCTGTATTATTTTGAAATTTTAGGGTAACTAAGAAAATAGCCAGGTCAGAGTACACAAGTATTTTATTTTCAGTATACCATTATTTATTAGGCAACAAATACTTCCTTTTATGAATTTGTTTAAATCAAGTTAATATCCAAAACACTAATGCTAGTTAAATGTATCAAAATGTAGAGAGGGGAAAGAAAGAAAAGTAAGATTACCAGCCTGGCGACAACAGGTATACGCTACCTTGAACGTCTATAGAACTGGCCCAGAACATAGAAAAAATACAGTATATATAGCAAAATGTTCCCGCCAAATTAGTCAAATCATACTTTGCATGCAAATAGTATGCTGTAAAATTATACATGGAAAAGGACCGATACAAAAATATTGCTATCATATTGCTACCTGAACAGACCTTAAGGTTTTAAATGTACCAAAGAATGAAAACGAGTCTATGGGAAATAAGTGAACTACCCTCACTGCATAATACCATTTTAACAAAGTTATCAGAAGGATAAAAAGCAAAAAGTGCACGCTTTTCACAATGAGGATACTAAAATTAGATGAAATAGTGCCAGATGACTGAATAACAAAACAGCCTGCATGTAAGTTCTATTGAATAACATTAGGTCACAAAATAAGAACATTTGAACATTGGTATTTAGAAGATATTTTAAGAAATGACTGTTAAAATAGGCGTTCCTGCTACAGTAACATGCAACTTATTTTACAAACAACTAAAATAGTCTAAAGATCGATAGCCAAATATATGAAAGATCGCCACTTCGTTGATTGGAGGTCCCGTCGCATCATGACATAAATGGCTTTCTGTTACTGTTTTAAAGATCTATTTATGCTCTTCTCTCATATCCTCACGGCGATGGATACCACCAGGAATGAGGTGTCGAGAGTGATTAATATAAGTTGTATAACTTGTTTCACAATCGACCTAAAATAAATTGGTATATATATATTTATGCTTGTATTGTTGGGATAAAGATGCCAACTTAACAGATTAAGAACTGATAATCCACGCTGTTTTTGGTATGTAGCATTGTCAAGCGGACCTCTATCAAGTTTGTTCAAATCATGACTCCCGGGATCAAAGTTGACACTACCAGGGGGTCACTTGATAAAGGAAAAACTTTAAAAATCTTCGGCAAAACCACAAGGTCTAGAGCTTAGATGTTTAGTGTTGTCTAGTGAACCTCTACCAAGATTTCCCCTTGGGGTCACTTGTTTCACAGAGACTTTTATAAGAAAACTTGAAAAAAAATCTTCTCATGCACCATAAGGCCAAGGACTTGGATATTTGGTATGTAACATTGTCAAGTGGTCATCTACCAACATTTTTAAATCGGGTCCATGAGGTCAAAATTAACCACGCCCACCAAAGGAGGTTACTTGTGTGTATATAGAGATATGGGAAAAACCTTGCTTCCAATGAGTCCCTATAGCAACCATTGACTTCCTAAGCAACCAGTGACTTCCATAGCAGCCAGTGGCTTGCCCTTGGAACAAGTGACTTCCTTAGCAACCATTGACTTCCCGTACCAACAAATGACTTCCTTAGCCACAGTGTAGTCCCCTAGGAACTAGTGACTTCCCTTAGCAACCAGTGACTTCCTTAGCAATCTTTAGCATCATCTTGCCATCAATGACTTCATTAGCAACAACTGACATCATTAGCAACTAGCAACAGTTGTCTTTGGCAATCACTGACTTCTCATAGTGACCAGTGATTCCCTTAGCAACCACCGACTGTCCGTAATAGCTGGTGACATTTAGTGACCAGAAACTTCTTTAGCAACCAGTGACCTTCCCTAGGAACCAGTGACTTCCTTTGCAGGTACTGACTTTCTTTAGGAACTAGTAAGTGAACTAGTAGACAGGTGAGCGATATAGGGCCATCATGGCCATCTCCTTTCATTTTTCCTTGCTTGGGACGCTATAATATTGTAGTAAACTTTTACATTAGTAGCCTATTTTAAGGAATATAGTGAATTATAATAAAAAAACAAATACATTTTGAAACATTATCTTCTGGTTGCTTGTTAACGAACAGAGACTGACAGAATCAATGGAAATAAAAAAAAACTAAAAAAAGTTTGTAACAATTGTCAACAAACTCGTGTTTCGCATTACTGTATCAAAAACCTACATCGAAAAATATCTGTAAAAACATGAGGAGTATCTTGCAGTAAATCTCCGAAAGTTGTATTTGTTTTAAATGGCTTTATATAAAAACAAGTAATATCTTTAAAAAAAAAAAGATGGTCGACGTAGGTGACGTAATAAACACATTTTGTGTTTCAGAAGGCTCCCGGGCAGTACACTGCTTATTCCGGTACCGAAACGCTAGCCAATAATCAATGACGCTAGATGTCCGGCCCCGGACAACACCTCGTTGAATACAAAAGTTGATCTTCGTACTGTCCAGAAACCTTGACATAACGTGTTCTGTTTTTTCTTTTTTTGCAACATGATTTATTATAAATAACTATAATATAAAAAAATATACACATTTTGTGTTTCAGAAGGCTCCCGGGCAGTACACTGCTTATTCCGGTACCGAAACGCTAGCCAATAATTTGCAGATTCTGATTGGTCACATTATAACGAAGTTGGTTAGCAACGCGTCCATACCAACGGAAGTTCAAATCAAAAGTATACGACTACGTCGAAAAACTTTTACCATAAGAGTATGCTGATAGTGGGATAATTTATATTTCAGTAACTTTATATCTACTGATTCTGTCACACTGCCTTTGTTCGTGAACGAGCATGACACTTTTTACTAAAGGAAATAATGCACTACATTCAGAGAGTTATAAAACTATGGTTCAAAAACAGGAATATGGCGCGACTTAGGCTTTCCGCTGTATTCCAATGAACTTTAAGTGCAATACGACTCTCGGGACATAATTTATGGAAAAAACCTTGATTAAATTATTTATACTCAAGAATGACATAATTAAAACACTGGGCTAAATATTACAAAATATTAGACTAGACGCCTAGAGAATACAAAAGTTGAAACAGCAGATCGGATTGGAATCTAGAAATGCAACATATTAAAAACTTATCATTGCATGGAAATAAAATGCCGAAGACTCAAATATCAGAAGGATCCGCGCAAAATACATCTTTCGATGAAGTCACAGTGGACACGACAACAGAGGAGGCGACAATGCAACCTGAACTCAATGGAGAACCAGATAATTTCAATGTCGAATCAAAGCCAAAAACATTATTCCAAACAATGAAAAAGTGGATGACTTTTGAAAATGAATGCCATAAGAAGAATTTTATACAGAGTTGTTGCGTCTACTTCAACTTCGTTCTTCTGGCAAGTATATTTTATTTACAGCGTGCGTGGTTTTCATATGTAGGCCTAGAACTAAATAAACTCATATGTACGGTTGTTTATTAAGTGATAAGCAACGTTTGAACGGATATATTACTTTAAATCATATGACCTTGTCAATTCAAAGATTAATGCGTACTATTCTTTTCATCCGGACTTAAGAGCTTCACACTGATTAAAGTGTTGTATGCATGCACGATCAAAATCACATCGTCATTAGCGAGATTTAAACTTTACTGTATTTTTAAAGATATTTAAGTCACGTGAGATCATTTTTTACCGAAATTTATTCATATGACGTCCTTGCTCTACGTAGAATTTTCTTTTAAGTTATAATCGCGAATTGTCAGCTCTAAATTGCTAGCTTGAAACTTTGACAAGGTCTTTTGGTATATAGAAACAACGCAATATGGCCCTTTATGTCAGAAAGATGGCAGTATCTTACGATGGATGAGAGTCTGGTCCTTGCCAGGGATGATAGTTTGGCTTATCACGGACTTAAACCCAAATAAAACATGTCGCAGCATCAGGTCCTCTTACTCTCACATGAATGTTAGCAAATTAGGGTTCGTTTTCTCCTCAATATTTAGCTTTGTTTTAGTTTTTAGTGAAAGTTGGTATCTCCAAAAATAATAGAGATATTGATTTGAAATAGGTCATCGAATTATGACCAATGGCTTTTGCATATTTTTTTTTGCAAAAAATATGCATTGTTTTGAAATACTGGTTCAGCCATAGGAGTTCGACACGTATTCGTGTTCTTTTGGTTAAATCATGTATACTTTAACAAGGGATCTAACTCACAACAAACCTTAACCGTATACTTCGCCAGTAAGTGTTCTGCAATTTGAGCACCGTTTAATTCAACATTCAATAAAGATTTGATTCATATCCAGCCCGCATTTTATTCGCCACGTGACAAAATAATAATTGATCGATCTGGTAGCACATGGTCCCTTCTAGAACCAATATGTGTTACTTTATTTGACTGTTTGTAGGGTTGGACGTACGGACAGCTTGGGACAGCTTTTCCAGATATTCAACTTATTCTGAATACGAATGTTGAACAAACCTCAATGGTATTCACAATGAACTCTGTCGGCTACATGGTTGGAAGCCTTGGAATAGGATTTATTT
This sequence comes from Saxidomus purpurata, assembly GCA_022818135.1. Classification (NCBI taxonomy): domain Eukaryota; kingdom Metazoa; phylum Mollusca; class Bivalvia; order Venerida; family Veneridae; genus Saxidomus; species Saxidomus purpurata. Next base: position 37,435,358 of record JAFMSR010000014.1, read on the forward strand.
ACGACAGAGTTAGTCATCTGAAACTTCTAGGTAAATATATAGTCATCTGAAACAAACTTCTAGGTAAATATATAGTCATCTGAAACAAACTTCTAGGTAAATATATAGTCATCTGAAACAAACTTCTAGGTAAATGTGTAGTCATCTGAAACTTCTAGGTAAATGTATAGTCATCTGAAACTTCTAGGTAAATATATATGAAGAAAATTTTGATGTGATCATACCGTTCATAGTGGCCATCATACTTTCAAGAAAAACATTATCCACTGATTAACACTACTTGAAAATGAACATTGCCAAAGTTAAAAACAAAAGTATATGAACCTGTAGCACAGTTTTATTCCTATTGAATATGGAGAAAATCAGCTTACAACCGTTTTTGACTATCCTACTCCTAGTCAAAAATATAGATTCCACAGTTTCTATTACATGCAATCTACTTCATATCTTTCAAAAGGAGAAATTACTCCGTCTATATCACTGTTTACATGTTTTCAACGCATTTACTAAGTTTTAAGCTCCGTTCTTGACCATAACTCAATATGGAAAATTTGAAGGGAAATATTACTTTAAGTAAGAAGTGCAAAAGTACATTAACGAAAAAACTGTATTTATTTGGATATAGTATACAACATACATTATAACAAAAAACATTGATAACACTTTGTAACAAGATTATCACATTTTCAGCAGTTTGTAAGTTGCATATGGAGGTTGAGACAGTATTGACTCCCTAAGCTGCATGCATGCGGATTTTAATTCTTATAGAGTGAGAGAAATTGGTTTTTAATTCTTGTTTAATGAAGACCATGTAGAAGATGAAAAGATTTTAAAATATCCCTGAACAAAAAGTAATTCATGTTATGTCTTAAACCACGTGAAAACCGTGAACATTTTGTTTTGAAATAAGAAGAGGTTAAAGGTATTTTCAGGATGTTTGTCGGTCATCAACGGAGTTACAAGCATCGTGCTTCCTTGGTGTAAATGGTTCGGATTATTCCTCTTTGTCCGCCTCCTCGATGGATTCTTATGCGGTGGTCGTGACGGAGGTACTATACATACAGACGGGTACATTGTGCCCTTTTATTGCAATTCAATACATTTGTTCTTCTTAATGGAACTGAAGTATGAGACAACCAAGCGCGTACAATTTTGACAAATGTTATCTTGTGATAAAGATAAGGGACTGACGCCATGATACTTTCAGTAAGCATTATATAAATACAGATACATTTAGAAATGATTTAAGGTCAGACTGTATAGAATAGCCCCTGAACAAAAGAAGTGAATATGTACTTACAAATATGTATTTAGTTTTTATTTGTTATCGGTTTTGCACGCGACAAGGGCTTGTATCAGCAAAACAAATATGAATTTGTACTATGGCAACTTTTGTTAAGTAGCACCGAAGCCTGTCAGTGTTTCTATCTGCTATGTGTAGGACATTTACTCTTACATGTATTTTATTTTGTCAGGTGGTAATGCCAAGGTGGCGTCTTGTTGGGGTACAGAAGGAAGACAATACATGCAGGCGCTACACTTTACATACGCACTTGGTGGAATCGTATCACCATTAGTAACAAACTTTTTTCTTGCACCGAGAATACATGTAACCCCACCGGATAACAAAACGTCCGAAAATATCACTTTTCCCACGGGAACTGACGTTGAAAATTCCATTGCCAATCATTCGGACGTAGGGATCGTTGACAGCGAAATAGTTTACGGAGAAACTCATGTTCACATCGCTTTTGTCATTACTGGACTCCTTACTTCTTCTTCTGGCGTTCTCTATTTTGTTTTGTTCAGAAAAAGCTACGAGAATGTCTCGCCGTATTCCAAAATTAACTTCATACAAAGAACACACAAAGACATAGGAAGTTCTCGTGTGAGGATAACGCGCATCCAAAAGTGTATATTCATTGCTATTTTGGGAATTTCTGTTGTGTCGTACTCTACAGTTAAATGCAAATATCAATCTTTTATCATGCCATTTGTGTTGATGCAAATGAAATGGACGAAGTCACAAGGAGCCTTTCTCATATCTCTTCTGTGGGCATGTTATGGCATTGGTAGATTTTCTGGCATTTTTATATCCAGGTTTATTTCGCCAAGTTATTTGCTGGTCTCTTTCCTTTTCATGTTGGTCACTGCTTCATGTGGCCTCTGTATCGGCTCGTATTTTCTAATTGACGCCGTCGTGTGGATCATGGTTCCCGTAGCTGGTTTGAGTATTTCTATCATATTTCCGACTTTTATAGTTTGGACGCAGGAAAATGCTCTCAAAATTAACGGGAAAATGGGTGGCTTTTTCTTATTTGTTGGAGCATTAGGATTTTTCGTCGATCCCTTATATATTGGCGTCTTAATGGAGAACGTTTCACCTATGTATTTTAACTATCTAAACATCGCGGAGGGTTCGTTTGCAATTGTCATGGTTGTGATACTATTGTCTTGGGTTGGTAAAATGAAGAAAAAAGGAAGGACCAGAAAATAACAATTAAAGGTTATCGGAGATGTGAAAAGAAAGTTGGAGAACAGTTGAAAAATGAGACGTTCATCGGATTAAGTTTTGGAATCCCTCCCTAAGACTTAATTTCTTTTTTAATGGTCCACTAATTTGTGTTTCCTATACTAATACTAATATTAAAACCTTTATTTCAAGAAGTTAGCACGAATAGACATTTATGCAAATTGTGAATATGTGGCCATCCATAAATTACAAACAAGCACACAAAAAGTCAGGCACATTCATCGCGCACATGCAGCATAACCTTATAGCGTACTTGGTTTTATTAGTATTCTCGTTATTCCCCTTTGATTATACAGTATTAAATAATAAGTTACATGGTAATGAGAGACAAAAATGGACACAAGTGCAAGTTTTACACATACAGAGTTGAATAAAATAAAATATACATTTAGTACATACTTAAATGGGTTTGTAACAAAAGGAGGGTCTGATATGTAAAACGTATGTCTATATTAACCAATATGTGAATGAATTATCGGACCTCAGTTTCCATTGTATGAAAATATCTTCACAGTAGTGTGGATTACAATTACCATGTAGCCAACTTGCCGAAACGAAATACAATAAAAGTTGCAGTGCAAACAAAATCAAAGCACTTAAAGTACCGAAAAACCTGCCGCTAATTAAAAGCAAGAAGACAAACCGTGCACTCTGACACTGCGTAATCTTGGCGGCGTCAACAGGACCATCGCTCCTGTTTCCCTTTTAGCGGGTTGTTTGCGCCGAGATACGGAAAAATATTCTCTCTTTAAAACTCTGTGTAAAAACATAGTTTATTTTAGGTTTGTTTAAATAGTTTGGCAAAAATAAACATTGCCCATTTTCAACTCTATATGTAAATGGGTTGTAATTTTTTTACTATGCAGAGTTACGTAGGAGCACACCGAAAATAAAGTCATTTTATTGTAAATTGCCTGCAAAAAGACTATAGTCTATTACAATAATTATTTTATGTATCTGTGTACAGACATATCACATTTATGCATTCTCATTTAACGTTTTGAATTTATACAGTGTAAACTATACATAAAACAGCAGTTTCATTTCTGTTGTATATATATATATATATATATATATATATATATATTTAATTATAAAAGTGCCTATACAAATTCAAATAAATGAAAAGTTCCCGTTCCAGCTATAGTTAAATTTTGCCTTTTTCGTTAAGTATTAGACATTTCTATGAAAAACTCGTGCTTTACTTCTTTTGACCATTAGCACAATTGTGTATAGTGGAGCAAATACATGGAGGTTTCAGGCACCGATATGCTGTAAAAATGACGTCATATTGCGCCGCCGCATAACGTTAAATGAGCGTTCGCGTAGAAAATAAAGCTTTGCATTTTATTCACCTTTTGTAATATCTGGTCATGTTAGAATCGAAATAACATCCTTTTCAGCGTTGTTATCGTCTAATAAACAATAATTTGTCGTACTGATGCGCGGTAATAAACCACTCACTCAGGCATTCGGCCTTCGTGGCTAATTACTGCGTATCAGTACTCCAAATCATTGTTTATTAAACGACTAACACCGCTAGAACGGATGTTATTTCATAAATATAACATAATTTTTGATGGATAGGGATTTGTTGTAAAAGGTCGCTACATTGACATTGTGTGCACAAAAGAGACATTTCTCCATAGTCTACATTTTTATCTCGCAAAATGCATTTATTATTTAGCCCATTTTAAACATTTTGAGAAAATAATCAGCTTCTTTTAGGGTATTCCCATTCAAATATTTTTTTATATTTTATCAAAACGTTTAAAATTGACTAAATGTAGGTAAAATAGTAATTCAAATGCTTTTTCAAGAATAACACATAACGAAGTAAAATATCAGTATAGCGGCCATTCTATTAGAAATCGCAGTCAAATGTAATGATGGTTTTAAAGGCAATAGAACAATTTTATCAGTTAGTAGCTGAATGTCCCCAGTTTTAGAGTGTGCCTCTTTAATCAGTACATGTAGCATGTTGAAATTTGCTGTTGAGCCTTTAGTCTGGTAAACATACAGGTAAAAGGTCATTTTAAGCCTTCCAACATGCTGACTTCAAAACGTTAGACGTTTTCGACCAATTACCGTTGCCTCATGCAACGACATTTTCCCATATTGTAATAATATCCCATCTCCGTAACACTTCTAGAACAGTCGAGAATATGTAAAAAAGTAGATGTTATATTGTTTAAATTATAAAGTAGAATCTTCAACCCTTGTCTCTGAAACATAATCTGCCGTTCTTTGCTTTGTCAAATAGTTCCAAAAATTGATTCCATCAGAAACTATCAGCAGTCCTAATATTACAGACATAAAAGATGTTGCAATGTATCCGATTGATTTAGAGACCACTCTATCATCTCGGGCACTTGTTTTCTTTCTGGCAAATGACGACAGACTCGTTTTATTAACTCGTAGTTTTGTAATAAAATGTTCAACCTTTTCTTCGGTTGTCATATTTTTCCAATTTGGATCGGATGTGTAATTACCAAGTAATTTAGAAAGATCCGAACATTTGCAGTTACAGACAGTGGTAGATGTAGTTGCTGGAGCAGCGTCCGTAGTTGAAGATGATGGTGAATCGGTCGTGGTTGTAGGTGTTGATGCCGTTATCGTGGTTGTAGTTGCTGGAGCGGTGGTTGTGGTTGTAGCAGGTAGAGCAGCAGTCGTAGTTGTAGTTGTTTTAGCGGCGGTTGTAGTTGAAGTTGTTGGAACAGCAGACGAGGTTGTAGTTGTTTTAGCGGCGGTTGTAGTTGAAGTTGTTGGAACAGCAGGCGTAGTTGTAGTTGCTGTAGCGGCGGTTGTAGTTGAAGTTGTTGGGACAGCAGGCGTGGTTGTAGTTGTTGTAGCGGCGGTTGTAGTTGAAGTTGTTGGAACAGCAGGCGTGGTTGTAGTTGTTGTAGCGGCGGTCGTGGTTGTAGCTGTTCGAGCGGTGGTCGTGGTTGGAGTTGTAGTAGTTGTTGTAGCTGCAAGTGTAGTCGTAGCTGAAGTACTGGTAGTAGTTGTTGTTGTTTGTTCCATATATTGAGAACAAAATGAGAAATCCAAACCGTTACTACTGTCACTTTTCGATTGATCTAATAAATCTAAAATGAAAAAATGAAACCTGGATAATTCATAATACCATTTTCAGTAAAATGTTTAGAAAATACTACAGACTATGTGAGTATTCGTCTTTTCAAGTTGCTTCTTTAGCTTGTGTCTAGTTTTAACTTTTTTTTAGTTAAAACCTTTTTCTATATCGATTATAGACACGATTTCGCCGATGTCTAATTACTGTTGTTAAAACAAGTACCAACGCCTAAAATGAGAATAGTGGGAATCGAACCCGAAAGAGTTCTCTTTATCCATAACGTTTTCATTAATTATTGTCTGGTGTAAGAAAAAATGAACACGTTCGTGTGTTCTGGACAATTTTATATAAAATAGTTTTTGTATTTTTGACAAAACAGAATTTTACGTCCGTTCACAAAGAGTCCGGTAATGTAATCTTCTTTGACTGAAATATCAACATCACCATCAAAACACCGCTGGTGTTACACGTTCGTTATTAATTGCTTTCAGAATAAAATAGCTGACACACGTTGACATAAGATAGTTTACAGTTATATGCCGTGTCGGTTCAGATTACCTTCTCTCATATAAAATGGACATATATTTTGTTATAATGTTAAGGCGTGTAAATAAAGCTTTTCTTACCTTTGTAGCAAATCTTAATGGACAAGCTGACTGTACTTGAGTCATATGATGCTGTACTAGTGAAGTAGAATGGATCAGTCGTGAAATACAACACACAATTGCCGAACTCCTCGGAGCTGTCAAAATTGAGACCCCAGCAATT
>JAFMSR010000014.1:37442234-37452910 GCA_022818135.1 Saxidomus purpurata
AAGGTCAAGGTTAGATATACAAGAAACTGAGCTGCAGCTGCTGAAATCAAGTTTTACTAAATTAGACATGTGTTGACTATAGTTATGTTTTTCTCAGTCTGGTAAAATTCTATTTATTTTTAGCTCACCTGAGCAGGCTGTGATCAAAGGTGAGCTATTGTGATCGCTCATTGTCTGTTGCCTGTCTGTCTGTCAACACTTGCCTTGTTAATACTCAAGGGGTCAAATTTGAGGTCACATTTGACATCAAATCTTCATGAAAATTGGTCAGAACGTTTATCTCCATGATTTTTTGGTCAAGTGCGAATCTTGGTCACCTGGGTCAAAACCTAGGTCAAATCAAAGAAAAACATTGTTAACATTCTCTAGAGGCCACATTTATAAACCAGTCATCATTAAAATTGGTCAGAATATTTGTCTCAATAGTTTCTAGGTCAAGAATGAAAAAAACAGAAGAAAAGAATGAATGTGGGTCACCTGGGATTGAAAAGTAGGTCACCAGGTCAAATCCAAGAAAAACCTTGTCAGTATGCTATTAGTTACATTTTATAACCAATCATCATGTAAAGTGGTCACAATGCTTGTCTTGCAAAGGTCAAAAAGAGAGTTTGTAGTTATGAGACATATTTTTAGATTAAATGTCCGTTACTTTGGGTTGTAAGTAAGTCATGTACTCAGGTTAACAATATAGGGCCGTCTTAAGCCTCTTGTTTTTTTTTCACCGAAGTCTTTTCATTTTTAACACTTAGCTAACTCCCTGTTCCGAGCCTGGATGATTTAATAATCCTGTACCAGAAAGGGTTAACACGTAGACTGTTCATGCCGTATTGTAAATGATGCACTAGGATGATTATCCAAACAGCTTTTGTTTCGCTTTGTTTGTTATATCACCAGTCTGAATTATCTTCTCCCATATCGTATCTCTCTTGTCGTAACTTGATACGTCTGAAAACAACAAACAGCGTCTTTATTAAAATTTCTAAGCTCAACGCAACTTGTTCAAGCATGAACATAACATGTCACGCATCTTTACACAACAAATAGAATTATATATGTATGTTTTTCTGTGTTTTGGCACAAGGTTGAACAAGAGTTGTCCATAAGACTAAATGCTCGACTATTCAAAAATTTAAAATGAATATTTACAAAGAGGAAATGCTGGTCAATGAGATTTATATGATACAATGTTGAGGATAATTTACAGAATTCAGTGTCCATTTTTGAAGACAACAATCTACATGCAAAACTTTAACGCACATGCAAAATGTAAGTGGAATAATTTTCCAAAATGTCAGAGTTATGGGACTTGATTCTCTGTGTATGTTTTATCACATAGGAAAACTAAAAAGAAATTTCATGCTGTTGTACCCAAAACCTACTTATTATAATGTAGTTTATTCAATGATAAAACAATCCAACCTTGATATACTGGTAGACAGTTGCTTGACCCTTAACATCGTAATCAGCTCATGTTCATCATCGTGAAGGATTTGTGATTCGTGATCGTGTAGCACCCTCGCGGAGCCAGAGCTGCTCGGTCTCTCCCTCCATTCCCGTATTCTTACACTGATGGTCTCGCGCACAATGTTGGTGATTTGTAGTAAACCTAGGTAACTTGCTATTTCTATACAAACAGTCAAGGTTATGATATTGATCAAAATGTTTACGATATTGGACTACAACTCTCACTGTATTTTGATGATTTAAAAGGGGTTGCTATCCCTTCCTACATGTATATAAGGCAAATATTTTCCTGATAGGAGAATTTCATCAAACTTGGTATGTTGACTGACTATCAAACCTGAAAAAGAAATATGAAATAAAAATCATATGTCACAAGCTCTAATCATGAATTATCTGCCCTTGAATAGAAAATCTGAACCTTGAAAAATAACACTGAAATACATTGAATTGCTTTTTCTGTATGTTTCTCAATGTTATTTTCAAGGGCAGATAATTCAAGATAAAGACTCAGCAGGTGACCAATGATTTTTATATTACATTTCTTTTTCAGACAGTCAACATACCAAGTTTGAAAACATTGCCCTATTAGGAAAGTTTTTGCTCTATATATACATATACTAGGAAAGTTAACAAGTTTCTTTTTTCTTCACCAGAATACTGTCACCATGGGATCTAACAATATTGTCCAAACATGCATTTAATTAGCATTCAACTTGCCTAACATGCATATATTAATTAATTTAGCTTCTCAAACTTGCATTTAAACTTGCTTGTTTTTTTCTGACCATGAACTTACATGTACAGAGGTGTAAACAAGTGGATAAAAAAATAACTCAGTTGCATAATTAAACAACAGGGTAATTTTTTTCGTTATAAATTGCCCTGAAGTAAAGTATAAAATATAAACAAGTGCAAACAATTATTGCTGGCCTTGAAAATATTCCGAGTTAAACACATATAAAACCTTACAAGTGCATGTGGTCTATTTCGTATGATAATGCAGCATGCATGCGATTGTGTCTACAAGCTGTAACACTACAATTACATGCACATGCAACATTTACGTTGAAGTACGAATAACCATGCATGTCCCAAGTGCATCTGTCACCCCATTCACTGACCTGTCCAAACTATTTTGTATATCTGCAGGAATACTCTATAACCGGGATATTACATATTAATAATCGAAAGTTAAAATTTCAATATTTGGTGAAATACGTTATAGACGGTTCCTGATATCTGTTAAATAAGGGTAGGGACCTTAGATATACCAGTAACATATAACGTATGTAAATGCAGCAGTGCATCAGTCTGATTATTTTTGGCTAAATTATCAAAACCCTATTCATTAAACATGATTCGCCAAGGCATTTCACAATTTATAGAATCCCTGACCAAAGTTGTTTTTAAATCAGTAACAGCTTTTTACAAGCAGATATGTCTACAATAGAAAGATCTCCAACAACACATTTTTAGGTTTTGTTTGCCATTTCTCGTGCCACATGATAACAAATTTCATTTCACAGTAAATATAGAAAATGACTGTACAGTTTAAACTTACCTTTTTTCAGGAACATAGAATCATATATTCTACGTTCCTGCTTTTTTTATACCATATTTTTTTTCCACGAGACATTGCTTTTAAAGTTGGCTTTTATATACTTAAATATCATGAACGTTGTCACTCTAGAAGCAACATTAGAGGTCGCGCTTTCTGATTGGTCACTGATTCGTCTCTTTGAACACACCCCCGTCCAAGAAACTGACATGCTGTAAAGCTGATAAAATAGTGAACTAGGTTAAGTACCCCTAAATTTTATTATTTTATCTATCTCTTAGTATCTGAGTAGGCACTCCATAGATTCTTGCTGCCTTCTAAACTTTCATATTCTTTCACAGCTTTGTAGACTTGAATTAACATTTCTGATGGATATGACTGTATGTTTTGCTTTTATTCTTGATTTTTCTAGAAGGGACAGACAGACAGACAGACAGACAGACAGACAGACAGACAGACAGACAGACAGACAGACAGACAGACAGACAGACATTAGTAAAAGACAGTCGTATGACCCCATTATGTACTACAACGATACAGAAAATCATTCAGGGTTGTCACATCTAAGCTGATCTTTCAAGTATTTATGGTAACTTTGCACATGTGCAGTTATAGAGATATATGTCAACGCACATGATGATTGTAAAGAATGACGAAATGCATGTTTTTACCAATAAAATTCAAGTATAAATGACTGAAGTGGAGTAAATTTAATATATATACACATGTTTTGATGTGCACACGTAGTGTTTAACTTTATTATACTTAATAATATCTGTTTTATTCGCATTTTGATTGTTTTGAGTAAATGGTGTAGCTGTGATCACATTCACATTCTTTTTCTTCAAAATGACGTCAAATTAAAACGCACGACCTCAGGAAAAGGAACAAGTTACGGGGATCAAACCATATATTATACTTAACAACTTTAAAAACACAACGCTTTCAAAAAGTCATAGATTATGAGCAGGGAGTAAAACTGCATCATAAAATCATGTTTCTATCAAATTATGCTTGAAGTTTGTGATAAAATTCTTGAACAAAACAATGGAATAGCAAAAAGCATGGTGTTCTTACTTGAAATTACAACAAAATACCTGTCAAATCCCTGGTTGCATGTTTAAAGTTGTTAAGTATATTACTCAAAAGATATGAACAGACAACATACTGTGCATGAAAGTTCAAGAGCCCTAAGGCAGAATCTTCTGTTTCAGAAGCTATGACCGAGACCCAAGTAAAGTGAAGGATACGTGCTAATCTCATGACCGGGACACTGTTAGTCAGCCCTTCCTTCCTCATCATTTTTTCTGACTCGAAGAAAAGTCTTCTTCTCAGTTTATCATTGGTCAAAGGTAGAATATTGTCGATAGCCTCCTTAAATTCTTTCTCTGACATGGACGGTTGTTTACTGTCAGGTGACTGGAATGGCATCAGGCGATGCTCCATCTATACAATACAACAATTGTTTTACACAATCATATAATTACACACGCTATGAATGTAGAAGATGCATTTAATGCATGTTAAATATTGCTTAAATTATGCTTTTTTTTATAAACTTCTAACCGCTGTTGCATATGCTCTTTGTCTAAAACCTCATATAAATTAATGGCAGTATTTTGTAATGAATCATTTCGTTCATTCCATATGCATAATACACAATTCCTTCACTATTCCCTCACTGCAATGAAAATTCTTGGTTATTCAAATTTGTGAACAAGGGAGATAATTTAATAATTTGTACTAATTTATTAACTCTTGATTGCGAAACAATTTCTCACAGCTTATACAAATTGCTCTCTAGACTCAAAGAGAGAGGCAATGTGGAATTTTCTGTGTCTTACCCTAAGGACACTACGTAGGCCCTGGTGGGGATCGAACCTGGGACCCTCTGATCCTGAGGTGAATGGGCTACCACTGCACCAAGGTGGCTACGCAATTTAATGGAAAACTCTTATCCTAAGTGAATAAAAAGAAGACAATACACTCACATCTTGGAACCTTGGTTCTCTGTACTTCAGTACCAGATGTATAATAAATTGTGCCACCATGGATTTGGAGATCTTGTTTTCACTGTAAGATGTATAGCTCATCTGAAGCGTCTCTAAATCATCTTCCTGCAATAGTTCAAATAATAAAACACATTATCATTTACTTCATGTTGGATTGAAAAAGGTGGCCCGCATTAAGTATTTAGCAGGTGGCTGTCTTGTAAGCATGTAAGCAGTAAATAATTTTGATTGTGGAAGTTCAAAGGTGGCGCACATATGCAGGTGGCACAGTAACGAAATTGAGCAGATTTGATTGTATAAGGAACACAACAGAGCATAACAAACATATTTGTTTTTCCTTTAAAAAAAAATCATTTTCAAGATGTGGTATACCAGATCAGTTGAAGTCTTGTCATGCTTCTCACAAGACTTTTCCCCCCTCCTTTTTTTGGGGTGTTAATTATTTAACTTCTGAACAATTGCTGCCATTTGTGTTTTACACCTTCAGAGAGATACTTGTTTCTTTACAATATCCTGTAACACTAAATCTACTTCTTTAGATGATTACTGAGCTAAAACAGCAAGAAATTTTCAAGTTACAGTCATCTTTATGAGGTTCAAAGCAATGTTTAGCATAATGTTTATGTACGTAAGTGCCATAACTTCTTAGAAATATTATAACATTATAATGTTGTGTATTGAAGCACAAAACATTTCAGAACTCTGCAACTCGCTGAAATATGACATGTGAAATTTCAGATAGTGCGGCATGTCACAGACAGGTAAGGACACTACAGAAAGAATTAATCATATCTAGCAAAACTTAATTTTGCGAAAGGGGGGTATAAGAAATCTTTGAACGAAAATCTCCCTTGAAGGGTGATATAATTCAACATAACTGGTTGTGTTTCTCTTACTGCAGTTAAGTCTCTTTATAATGCAGCTACTCCAAAGCAAGGAAAAAATACTTGAACACACAATTCTACAAAAGAAAACTAGAAATAATTGCAAACCTGCTCCATTGTGTTCCTGTTTATAAAAAAGGAAAAAGTTACTTCATTGAATACTTACACCAAGGAAAGGGTAGACAACTGCAGCAAATGCCCTGAAATCCTCAACTTCCTTCCAGTCCACAGTGCAGATGAAGTCACATAGCAACATCATATAGCGGAAACATGCGCCTTCCAAGTTACCAACCAGGATGTGACCAAACAGTAGTATATTCTGCAAGAAATAAGTATACTTTAAATATCAATATTTTAAGTTCTGATACATTCATTAGTATTATACCAGGAAACTGACATCTGACAAAATATAAACTACCCTAGAAACTGTTTGGGTTTTGTTTGGATTTTGCTAAGACAGGAAATTGCTTACAGCTTAACCTTAATATTAACTAAAGTAAATTCTCTGTAACTGTTATAAACATTTCTACAAGTCTTAAGATCAGCAAATGCATTGAGCATATATATCCTTCCCTTTTTTTTCCATCTCTGATGCTGGCTGTAACAGGGATGTATCTAAGTATTTTGAAACAAATCTGTTCTTTCCCTTTTCCATTGCTTTTTATCAGCACTGAGAAACAATCTGATCTAATATGATCATGTGTTAACAGTGATTTAATCATAGTCCAGAGTTACTTACCTTGTCTAGTTCTGAATATTCCACAACAGCCGAGATGAAGTCATAGTTACACAGATAAGTTATGTCCTTCACCAGATATCTCTCCTCCATGTATATGTACAGCTTGTCCTGAAAAGAGAGAGGCATCTCCTCTTGTAAGTGAAGCTTCCCTGAGGATTTGTTGCAATTCGATGAATAGCACAGACTTAAAAGTATATGAAAAAGTAACCAATGGGTAATAACTCTATGAAAAATCATTGAACTGGAACATGATTATAATATGCCTATCTCATTTTGATAGTGAAGCAGTCTATGAAGTTTCCCTGAATTCGAGCCAGTGGTTCCTGAGAAATAGCCCAGACAAGAATGTTGGACACATGGTGACGCATGGACAGATACCATTACCATACTTCCCAGCATGGGAGATAACTGAAAAGTGATAATGCTGACCCCAATTTCACGAAAATACTTAAGTAAATACTTAGTAACATGCTTAACTTATTTCCACACTTATCAGCCCCTTGCATGTATATCATTTTACAGAATTAAACTTTTTCAGAATCGTATTTACCCATTTATCACAATTATATATACATTTGTTAGTTTTTGTACAGAAAATGTTGTTTTTAGCAAGTAATTTACACTGAGTAAATTCTTAAGATTCTTAAAATTCTTAACTTGTACTCAAATGAATTTTTGCTCAATCTGACTTGTATTTCGTATTATATAATATTTCTGTTCTTTCAACATGTTAATTTCATTAAAAAATAGACTATCACTAGAAATGACAACAATAAATATTCTTATTTTTAGAGACAATTGGACTTTTAAATAACGTTCTCAGCTGAGCAATTACTTAAGTATTTTCGTGAAATCGGGGCCAGGACTGTTACAATAAGTGTACTTACAATGACTGAGTTATGTATTTCCTCCTCTTTACCATTGTCATCTTCCCAGATTACATACGTCCAGAACTGTTCCATTAATGACAAACAGCGATCCTGTATGGTGAAAAACAATGATCTTAAATACATGGTTTTGTATACAGTAAACTCCATATATAATGACTTTGGATAAAGCGAAATCCCTGATATAAGGATCAAATTTTTTTGGCCTGATTTTTTCCTATTCTTTATTTTATATTAAGATGCTATATTGATATAACATACCCTTGATATATATAGAGGAGCAAAATTAAATGGTCCCAAGGAGTTCATTATATACAGAGTTTACTGTTACATCCAAGAGACTACATAACAATTGCATATTCTAACGCAGTACTGATGAAACTTCGTCTCTGATTGGTAACGTCGTTTAAATTTGCGACTATTAAATAAGTTAACGTAAATATAGTCACAAAATTCGAACGGCCTTTTCATTATCGCATTTAGACACATTGTGCGTTAGAAAAGGAATAACTATTTAGTGATTTTTATATTTGCTACCGTATATAGGGTTTTTATGATCAAAAACAGTTTTAACAACTCCGGCTAACACCGACGCTGTTTAAGATATAAGTGACCATTAAAAACCGTATATACAGTCGCAAATATCAAAATTACAAAACAGTAATTCCTATATTTTAGCGCCATTCAGCAATGCTTACTAAGCCAATTTCTTATGATTATACACTACATAAAGAACTAGGTACAGTATAACTGGATTTGTACATTAACTTCTCTTTAGTAAGTTATGGCAAGAAAACTTCATGAACGAAAATATAGGAAGACGACTATATATGTGATATGCAATGCAATTTGAAAGTTTGATGAAGAAATCTTCAGAAATGGCAAAGTTATTGCCAACATTAAGTTTTTGTGCTGAACGGACGGACAGACAAAGCGATCCCTATGTATCGCCCTTTCTCTGAAAGGGAAACACAAAAAGTGTTGAAAAAGGCATTTTAATTAAAATGTTCTTTAACTTAAACCAAAGGTAAGGACAGGATACTTTCTAAACAGTTAAAACCAATTGAACCTGCCTGTCTAAAGTTAATTTATCAAACTACCCATACATTTAGTGTGGAATCACAGACCTATAATGATGCGTAGAAAAGGGAGAGAGATGAATGACACACTTACTTCATAGAATGTATCACTGACAACATTTTTGCCAGAATCACCATCCGATGTAAAGTTTACCTAAAATTCGTTTGTGTGATGTAAATATTTGACCCTAACAGTGTGAGCACAGTTTGCTAAACTTACCTCAGACAGTGGACGAGGGATGTTTCTCTCCAGGTTGGTTCTCTGTTTGTAGTCATCAAATAAATTGAGAAGACTGTTTCTCTGAAAAAGTAAATTCCCGAACTTTCTTTTATTTGATGAATGTACATTTTCATTTTTCTTTTCTTCTAATTATCATGGGTTTCACAATGTCAAACTAAGTCTAAATTATTGTCTGATGGCAAACTTGATTCTCTGCATTTGATTGGTCAGTTTTGAATCTTACATTGATTCTAGCCAATCGGAATTCAGATATTTCAGCCCTGTTCTATAGTCTCAAGCACAGGCTTCAGATTTGAATGCCTTTATGAATTTTGATATAGCAGTCTCCAAAGAATCAGTAAATTTCTATAATTTATACAATTAATGTTTATACAAATTTTTTCTCGATAGCGACACAAATTCTTACAAATTCAAAGATTCATTGCTCTCGAGTATTCCTACTAAAAGTCTCCTGTTGGGCATAAGATTCAAATTGAACAGTACTATGGGAGATATGCTGGTGTTGGTCATAGACACCACTACAGGGCAAAAGACAAGAGCTTATAAATTCAGAAAGAAGAAGACTAGAGCTTATAAATTCACAGAAAGAAGAAGACTAGAGCTTATAAATTCAGACAGAAGACGACTAGAGCTTATAAATTCAGACAGAAGATGACTAGAGCTTATAAATTCACAGAAAGAAGAAGACTAGAGCTTATAAATTCAGAAAGAAGAAGACTAGAGTTTATAAATTCAGAAAGAAGAAGACTAGAGCTTATAAATTCAGAAAGAAGAAGAATTGCTCTCTTGACTCATTCGAGATGAAATCAACCTAGGCGATAGAGAGGCAATGTGGAAATATGAGTGTCTTACCTAAGGACACTACCGGCATGACCAGGCAAGGTATCAAACCTGGGACCATACTATTCCGAGCAAATCAGCTACAACTGAGCTACAGCAGCTCCACTATAATTAATGCTTATTTAAATGTAGAAATTGTAACTTATTAAAACTTACATAAACTTAGATTTGAACAGCATAATGTTTAATGTCACAACTGCATATTCCCCATACAATTTTATAAAACACAAGTGAGCCCATAACATAAATATTCTCGACAAAAATGTGTGCTTGGCATGATGTGAAAGGACATTGAAGTGAAAAATGTATGGGATCTTTCAACCTATCTATGACACATGATAGTAGTGAGTTTTGAAAGTTAAGGTACTTTGATTTAGATACAGGTAATATAAATTTTTTTAAAAATGAGTAAAATGGAGATTTATAAAACTACTTTACTGAGAATAGTCCACACTGATTCTAAATTTTGTTATAAATATGTTGTACTGACACTAAACTTAAAATCAAGGCAGAATGACAATAAAGTTACATATATCATATAGTGTGACCTCTAACTCCATTTAGATTGTCAGGTAATACCATAATTTGGATAATATTGCACAGAACAATCACAAGATTTTGTGTAAAATGGAGCTGATTGCGTAAAATAAACTTCTTAAAATTTTTCAGTCATATATCACCATTGCTAAATCTCACACATGTGCTAATGACTCACCTTCATACGAAATAGCTGAGAAATTGAAAAACAGACAGGTAAAATACAAACATACATGTAAAGTTGAAATCATAACAATATGACCTACAGACAATTATTTTGCTTCCTTTATCTTGTTGTTGCATAGAAGTCAAGCACAGAAATACTTTGCAATAGATGTAAACACATATTTTTCGTACAAAATTCTAGCTGACTAAAATAATTTTACACTAAAATACATGGATGAATTTTAAAAACCAGTAAGTTTACCAGATGGC
>JAFMSR010000014.1:37453410-37479412 GCA_022818135.1 Saxidomus purpurata
TTTGTTCCATCTGGAAAGAGCAAAACTTGTGTCTGTTTTATTAAAACTCGCGCTTTTATATTAAAGAAATGTAGATAATTTAGAAGAAAAAAATAAATGTAGCTAATAAACACAGATGTTGCTTTGTGACTTCTTTTTCTCGGTCATTTTTCCAATAGGTGGTGTTTACCATTTAACTAAGGGTATATAAAAACGTCTAGCAACAAGCAAGAGTTTAAATCAAGTAATAAGCTTTTATCTAAAACTATTCATTTAAAATATACGCAAGATTAAAATAATGTTTTCCTACAGCGCTCACTCCACTAAAATTAACGCTATTCAAAGAAAAGGCTTGCGGTTTACGGTCGCAGTGTGTGCTTGGAGTTCTTTAAAAATAAAATGTAATTTAATCGTGTCACCATGACAATCTCCCTTGTTATTTAATACCTGTTTGTGGTTTTTATAAGTATGCAGTTGATGTCCTTTCGAAATATATTAGTTATCAACTTTTTTTTAAATATTTGATTAATCTACATGTATGTTGAGAAATATACGCAAAAGTTTGTTTTATTTTCATTGCATTATACGCTTGAATAAACCGTCCTATCTTTTTATAAGTGTTTCATTTGGAATTTTACAATGGGTAGGTTCCATTTATTGATCATTGGGGTGCTCATTAAAGTCCAGTATTACTTGTATGATTTCGACGGTATACCCCAAATTTGAAATGAAATAATCCGAAATATCAACATACATGTCTCATTTGCAGAAACCAGTGCCATATAGATAGAAATCGAATAAAACATTTTGACGCATATAGCCGCAAACATTCAGGAGACCGAACCAAACGACTTTCACCTCCCTTAGATATCCCTAAAAGGTTAGAATCCGTTTGCATTGGTCTGTTTCTCCTCACTACCTCCGAGGCTTTCATTTTCACATGCTTGAGAAATGCCTTACGGTTTTCAAACACGCAGTCGCAGCATACACAGATATTTGAATAATACTCGCATGTATGCCATACTCTGAAGTGGTGTAATAGGTTTCTCCAAAGCAAAAAAAAACGTAACCACATTTCCTACAATGAAATATGATGTTCTTGTCGTTACTCTCCATAGTGAGATAACGGTCTCGCTTTATTAGCAACTGACCTCGCCGTCTGTACCAAATCACTATCATATATATCAACACTATAAGCCACAAGAAGTGACCCTCCTCATAACCTCCTCGTACCTCCTCATTACCTCCTCAATACCTCATCATACCTCCTCATGCCTCCTCATTACCTCCTCATTACCTCCTCAATACCTCATCATACCTCCTGAATGACTCATCTTGTCACTTCGTGTGGCTTATAGTGTTGATATATATAATAGTGAATTCCTACTATACCCCTGTAGAGATATATTATGTGACCTTTGCTCTGCTACACATCCTATAGAAAACCGACTCATGCATGTAAGATTTACACACCGGACCCATACGTGATGTTTTTACTCTATCGCGGTTGGTGGAAACACTCTTTAAAACAATGTGTCTCCATTCAGGGGTATTCACTCTTGCGGTGATAAAACCAGTTTCTGTAGCAGTTACTTCCCCTACAGATCGTAAATGTGCAAAATTTCGGGTGTGCAAAATTTCGGTGGGGGGTGGGGCACACTCTATTTTATACTGCTGCTGTCTCTCAGCGTGAATAATTTATACTCTCTTCAAATGTATCGTTTTAAATATATATTAAAAAATTAGTTTTTCAGAGGTTATTGACATTCATGTTTCTTCTTCTATCGCGATTGGTGGAAACACTTTTTAAAACAATGTGTCTCCATTCAGGGGTATTCACTCTTGCGGTGATAGAAACCAGTTTGTGTAGCATTTACTTCCCCTACAGATCGTAAATGTGCAAAATTTCGGGTGTGCAAAATTTCGGTGGGGGGGGGGCACCCCCAATTTTATACTACTGAAAGACCTTCATACATTGTTGTGGTATGATACAAATAATGAAAGTCAATACCGGTATGGCATTCTATGGCCTTGCTCACCAACCAGCTTCTGTGGTCCTACTTTATGATCGAGTAGTTAGAATCTCTTACTTGAAATCAATAATACATCATATGGAGTTAGGGTTATGGGTTCGAGCATAAAGGTGCTCAGCACACTCATTGTCAAGATCGGATTAGTATCAGAGTTATTGCCCTTTAATTGTTATTTTCTTCTATATTCAATATAAAAACATTAAATTTCTATTTCTTTGAAACCAGTAATGAAAATTAAATTGCAATTCGCTCAAATAGTTTAATGATCACTCTATCTAATTTTCAACATCTACACTTCCTGATATTTTTTTTAAAATGAGGCCCAGTAAGGGAGTGTAGTGCTTTTCTGAAATACTCTATTAGAAACTTAGAAATGTTTGTTTTCTGAAACTAATAGTACTGATTTAATATATCTGGTAAGAATTAAGTTGTGTATTAATTTGAGATGCTGTAAAAAGAATTAGACCTCAGATGAGGCCCCAATGGGGTGTTAAAATTTTAAAATGCTTTTTTTTCTGAAACAGACAGAGCAATACACTTTCCAGTTGTTCTTTTTCAGCTATTTGCTTAATTATTTCACTAAATTTGGTTGTTTATATGCCCTAAATTAAGAGATATCAGACTCATGTAAGTTGATGATGATACAACACAAAAGGTTAAGGATTAAGAAAACATTTGTTTTAATATGTATTTCATTATGTACAATGTATTTGTTAATTGTCACATACCCATGACCCTCTTTACGCTTGCCACAGGAGTGGTAACCAAATATTTAACGGGGGTCCTGACGATGGTATTTGTTATAATATAACAAATGTTTTCTGAATCCTTTTGTATTGTTACCGATACATAATAAAGCTAGAGAAAATGATCTGGATTGTTATATATTTTCATGGAATTTTACTAACTGCCTATGTGGAATATAACTGACTTTAACGTCTCACCCTTTACTTTACATATATACCTAATCTGAACAGAAAACTAACCATTAAGTTTTAGTACCGAGGGTCAATATGTAATTATTTCTAAAATGTCCAAGGAACAAAACCCCTACTCCATGGTCAAATTGAAATAATGTTATTTTATCAACTCAAAGCTAGATTTCATAATACTATTTTATCTAAGCTATTGTTACAATTGCCAAAGTAAACAAACAACATAAATTGCATTCACTTGTACTAATAATTTGGCAATAATGCACTTTCTTTTCATGGCTTCTCAGATAATTGTTTGGGTATTTTCTCCAGAAGAACAGACTATCCACATTTTTCTGGTCTTCAATGGCGTTGACACTTATCCATGCCCACATAATGTGAATACTTTTGTAGCAATAGAACATTTGATATTAATTTGATTGTCATTATGACAATGTGACATTAATGTTATGCTGATATGTATTAAATTGGAGGGTCCATGGTACATGAAGTAAAGCCTCAGACTTCTGCATTGAGTTCAAATCAAATTTTATCATACACATGTAGCATGTTTGTCAAGAAAGTTTAACATTGTCTAAAGAACCAGGACACCTTTGCTTTCAATCAATGTACAAGCATCAAATGGGTATTTGTGTTTTCATGGTAAATGTTGCTTGCACTCATATTACTTCATACATATTTCTCATAAGAAAAAAAAACACTTTCATACATTGGTAGGTAAATCTTGAGCTTGCATTGTGTCCTGACTGAAAGTGGGTTCAGCACGATTATATTATGGACCAGGCTTGACCTCCTTTGTGTATGCCGTCCTGATTACTGCTGCTTTACAAAATTGACCTTGTGTCACCAACTTCATACACATGTTTATTGGGTTGAGATTTTGTTTGTTATTGTGCTTATTGGGTCCACCATCCGCTAAAGAGGCTATCATCGGTACGACCCGGTTATTGGGTTTTCAGAATATTTTATAAACAACTGAGCTATGGCCTTTGAAGTAGTCAAAATAGGTGTTCCTTTTATGGTGAATTTGCTGCAGGCACTGCTCCTTGTCCCTGACATAACAGGAAAACGTCCAAATGTAAAAACTTACATATTGGAATACCGGCTACTTAGTAGGCTACAGTACCAACTTCAATATCAGATCTGATAATGTCATATCCGAATTTGAGTTCAATTTTCTTTAAAACATTTTGGATTCTGCGAAATTAATTACATAATTTTGACAGCAAATGATCCAGATTTATTTGTAGTTTGCACATGTTATTAATTAAGCATTGTTGTTCATCTCTTTTCGCTCTACATTCTATTTTAATCATACTTTTGTATTGACTTTTGGTCAAAACTTGGCGATACCGGGAAAATGACGTCACAGGAAACAGGTGCTTTGACTGTGTCTCGCGTGAATAACTGTCTACGACAAAGTCTGCGACATTGCAGCGACAAGGGGCCTGCGACACCTTTCATAAAACGGTCGTACGACAATGTCGTTGAACAAGTGCTGCGACAAATATTTGTCTTTGACTGCGACATGTTGATAAAACGATATCCAGGAGTATTGTGTAATTGTCTGTAAGAATTAAGGTCAAAGATATGAAACTTGTTCAAAGACCTTTGTAAATGTACATTACATTCAAAGCCTTACTCTGGATTCTGTAAGCCAAGTGGAGGGAGGAGGGGATAATTTCAAAGAAATACATAACCTTGTAAATTTGATCATGAATAACTCTGTAACTTTTCAAAATTGAAATGTATAGAATTAAAAAAGCATGACCGCTGCATGCTGCATAATTATTCTATGACATTTCAAAAGAAAGCCATTTCGAGTATTTCCATGTTAGTCTGGTAAAAACTGTGACAAAATTCTAAGTTAAAAGGGGCATAAATGTCAAAAATCAAAAACATTGGTGAAGATGTTGACAGTAAACATACATTTTAAGTCCATAAAAAAAATTAAAGTTAAAAAGGGGCATAAATCTGTCAAAAATCAAAACAGAGTTATGGGGATTGTTTCCTCAGATGTAGATGTTGATGGTAGACACATACTTTGAGTTTCAAGTCAATACCTTTGATAGTATTCAAAACATTTGACTTTATAAAATCTTTTACCAAATATTCTAAGTAAAAAAGGGGCATAAATCTGTCAAAAATCAAAACAGAGTTATGGGGATTGTTTCCTCAGGTGTAGATGTTGATTGTAGACACATACTTTGAGTTTCAAGTCAATACCTTTGATAGTATTCAAGATATTTGAATTTATAAAAATCTTTAACAAAAAAATCTAAGTTAAAAAGGGGCATAAATCTGTCAAAAATCAAAACGGAGTTATGAGGATTGTTTCCTCAGGTGTAGATGCTGATGGTAAAGATATATTTTGAGTTTCAAGACAATACCTTTGATAATTTGCAAGATATTTGAATTTATAAAAAACTTCAACCAAAAATTCTAAGTTAAAAAGGGGCATAAATCTGTCAAAAATCAAAACAGAGTTATGGGGATTGTTTCCTCAGGTGTAGATGTTGATGGTAAACAAACAGTTTGAGTTTCAAGTCAATACCTTTGATAGTATTCAGGATATTTGACTTTATTAAAAACTTTAACCAAAAATTCTAAGTTAAAAAGGGGCATAAATCTGTCAAAAATCGAAACAGAGTTATGAGGATTGTTTCCTCAGGTGTAGATGTTGATGGTAAAGATATATTTTGAGTTTCAAGTCAATACCTTTGATAATATGCAAGATATTTGAATTTATAAAAAACTTTAACAAAAAATTCTAAGTTAAAAAGGGGCATAAATCTGTCAAAAATCAAAACAGAGTTATGGGGATTGTTTCCTCAGGTGTAGATGTTGATGGTAAAGATATATTTTGAGTTTCAAGTCAATACCTTTGATAGTATTCAAGATATTTGACTTCATTAAAAACTTTAACCAACGCAGACGCCGACGCCGACGCCGGGCGAGTGCAATAGTCTCCTTATTCTTCGAATAGTCGAGCTAAAAATGTTAAGTAATGTAATTCAAGAGAAAAAGCCCAGTTTCTTTCCTAAGTTTTATTGATTGTTAAAAACGCTCTTAATACATATGAAAGGGGGATAATTTAAAATTATGAGAATTAAAAATCCGCTTTGTTTTCAAGTTTTCTACTCAGATGTAATTTTACCTGTTTACTATAATCAAGGGATTCTTTCAGTTATATTCTTTAGAAAATGTATGGTTATTTTCCTCACAATTATATTTCTTTCACTAAGAAATCTTGTTTTTGCAAACACTGAGTTATGCACCTTGAGCTATGTTAAAACAACATCAAAATGTGATTTTTATTCTTTATCAAAATGCACATACTGGTTATCTAAAATAGATAGTGTCCTAAGCATTTTTTCTGTTTACTTCCAGTGGCACAATGATACTTGAGTACTTGGCTATTTTGTTCAAGTTTCTTTTGGGTTTTTTTCATGTATAATTCAACATTCAGGTAATGATTTTCTCACCTATGAGATACATATTTCCGCGCATTTATTGTTGTTTATGTTTTAAACATAGTTTATACGAAAACGGAATAGTATCCTTCTTTTTCTCGCAGTGATTCATACAGACATGCGCCGTAAATGAACCGTAGTTCGGGGTCACGTGTCTTCCAGATTCAGTTTCATTAAAAGCGATACGCTTATCAAATTATCAACAAAGCGTTAGGGCTAGTCGGAGCGTACACATCTCCATTACCTTATAATATTAAATATGCACTTTCTTAGTACAACATTTCTATGGGATACTTACATAGACAAAAAATATTCTAAACATTGTGTTATTAACGGAGTATTATTTCGTGACGGATTTATAAGTTGTTAACCTGAAAGGACAGAAATGACGACCCGCAGTAGAAAAGTTTTAAAGACACATAAGAAAGACAATTTAGAAAAAACGTCTGCGACGAAATTACGAGTAGAACTTCAAATGAAAGGAATTAGTGTCCCAACTTCATTCTCTAAAACAATTCTTATGGCTATTTACAAAGAGAACTGTGAAAAGGGTTCATATAACGTACAAATTCTTCCATCGAAAAGTGATTTGACAAAGCAAACGTCGGATAATTCAACTGCTGAGTTACCAGCCACAGCTAGCGGCCCGTTTGCGGAATGCCTGCAGACGTTGAGCTCTACAATGAATACCTTCACTGAGACGGTGAAAAGTCTGAATCCCGCAACTCAACACAGGAAACCCGAGGAATTACATACATTAAACGATTTGTATAGCGCAAGTGCTAGTGGAAAAGACAGTGGTATGTACGGTAATTCAAATTGTAACGAACTAGATAATTTACGCCATTTAGCTGCACAGAAAAGACATGGTGTGCCCGCGGGTTTGTTGTCAAACATCGTCATTGTAAATGATTCTTTAAAGAAGCAGATAATTGACGGAAGGGAGGTTAATCTCGCCACCCTGTTAATTCCTGATTTTGAGCCCAGCAGTACGACGAAAGCAGATAATCGGCTCAAGAAAAGGCTTACAATTGAACAGTTCCGTGTTTCCTTTGGGAAATATCGTCGTATAATGGTTTCAAAATGGGCACATCGACAGCAAGAGCTGGAAACATATGAGATGGATATAGCAAAGATTCATTCTTTCTACGGTGACAGCAAGGCAGCTGAAGCGGATAAGCTTCGTATCCCTGCCGACTGGTCCAAAAGAGATACAGAGCTATTTCAGCTTATTCTAGGCAGTACCCGAGCACGACAATGTTCACATTGTACATCAACCCTTCATGAGTCAGATTTTTGTCCAAATATGCAAAACAGGGGTCAGATATGAGTCTAAATCATTCTAAACCTATGTGCCCAAAGAAAGTAAAAACAGGTAAGTACTTATGTGA
The DNA here is from genome assembly GCA_022818135.1 of Saxidomus purpurata. Taxonomy (NCBI): domain Eukaryota; kingdom Metazoa; phylum Mollusca; class Bivalvia; order Venerida; family Veneridae; genus Saxidomus; species Saxidomus purpurata. The sequence continues at coordinate 37,461,222 of JAFMSR010000014.1, forward strand.
CGGCATTAAAAACGGTTTTGATACTATGATAGAGACTTTCCCTTCAAAAAGTAAGGTATGTAAAAATCTGTTATCGGCTATAAATCAACCAGATGAGGTAGAAAAACTGATAAAAAGTGACTTAGAAAACAACTTTTTGCAGGGACCATTCGATGAACCGCCATACACAAGTTATCGCGTTTCCCCTATTGGCATTGCACACATTCAGTGATATTACTATCGAGCAGGATACAGTCATAGTCACATTGAGGAAATCAAAAACTGACCCTTTCCGGGAAGGTATAAATATTCATATTCATGCGGCACATAACGAAGTGTGTCCATTATCGGCTCTCATGAAATACCTTAACTTTCGTAACAAACACATAAACGTACGTCATACCACCGCTTTGTACTTCTCAAACCAAGGACTACCTTTAACAAGGACTAAGTTTATCAGTTATCTAAAGTTTATCTTGCAACATTTAGGTTACGACAATGCAAAATTCAATGGCCATAGCCTACGCATGGGGGCTGCAACAACGTGTTCAAAACTCAGAATGGAAGATCATTTGATTAAAACGCTTGGTAGGTGGTCTTCAGATTGCTATACTAGGCACATACGCACTGATCAAACTACGATTAAAAACGCACATCTTTCAATGTCGAGATCCATGTACTCTCCTGCCACGGAATGGTTATTTTAATATGCGTCTATTGTGATATGTTGTAATTAGTCCAGGTCTCGTTAAGCTAGATTATAACCGCTAGTTTAACCGCTAGATAATAATAAGGACATAAACACCCCTTTATCAAGAAACTATCCTGTTTATCGTAAATTGTCAGATTTAGGTGTATCACTAGTCCGGTACACCGCAAGATTTAATGGCTATTTGATAAAGTCTTAATTGGTAATTGGTTGTTAGCAGTCATTCTCAGATATCTTTAAAATATCAAGAGCACATGTGGGTAATAACTCATGAATGAAATGCCGCGAATAATGAATGCCCCATAAAAGGGGTACACGTGTTGGAATAACAATTTAATTATTAAAAACAAAAAAAAATGAAGTATATATAGAACTGCTCAATCTTTAAACACTTTAAACCCCCAACTGGGATATAAAAGCCAGAAGATGGCGCTGGGGCAGGTTTCTATATAAAATGTACATGGTTAACATCAGACAACCCTTTTTAAAATCCTGAAAGAACTACAGAAGTAAAAAATTTCAAAATTTGCACAAGTGTATTTTGTAATATTCTATTTCTATTGGTGCATTTAGTTTTTTCAATAAAAGTCAAAGAAGTATACTTTCCAAAAAAGTTTAAACCCAACTGTCAAAAATTTGAATTTCCCGGGAGGAGCTTAGAGGTCATAACCCTAGATAGAGAGGAATGTAAACATTACTAGCACGTGGTTTTGTTTATCATCCACAAGGCATTCTGTAGCAGACGAGAATTCACTGTAAAAGAGATTCACAATCACTTCCTCTAGTTTTTAGTTGTAATCACCTTTTTGTTATGAAACTAAATTTATAATGATAATAACGATAATTCATCAAGTTAGTGAACAAACTTTTTATCTGACACATAACCAGTATACTACCTAATCCTTTGTTCTTTTGTCATGATAATTACATACTTCTTTTTCTCACCACATGCATTATTTTCAGATGCTAATTTTTCAAGGCAACACAATAAATGCCAGTTATAAAGTGCCCTAAGTTTATCAGTGAAATTGATGCCATGAATGTGTATTGTTTTGACAGTCCTCCCTAATTGCCTATATTATCTCAACTCTGTTGATAATTGGAAGTAATTGATTTGGTGATAGAAATAAGCCTGCACCATTCTACAAAATTTTCATTTTGTGCCTTGTCACTGTGTTTAACATAAGTCTTACATTGTCTTTCGGATTTAAGAAAATATCATGATATTAAAACAGTCATGGATAGTGACAACAGTTAGCCTCCACAAATTCCAGTTGAAAAGTGACAGAGCTGTTGAAATTCTAACTGATTTTTAAAAAGGATTGCCAGTTTATAAGAAGCAGAAAAGTATAAATACTGTATGGACACTCATTACGTCTTTCAACAATACTCTATTACAGTTTGTAGACAAGAGATGCCATTTACAAAGTAAGGATTGGCTTAATATTACTAGACTGGAATGGTTACATAAATAGGGATGTTACATCTGAAAAAATTGTTAGCTATAAAAGAAATCCAGAAATGACATACAAAATGCCAGTCCTGTTAAAAAACAAAAACATTTCATTATAAAGGAAATGGATCGAAAGGTTATACAATGCAAAGCATGGCCAGTAAATTTTATCCACTGCTCTACTGTAGTGTTTGTTTACTTCAGTTATATTTAGCACAGGTACAGCGTCCCTCTGCATGAGTGATAGCTTGTTATCTGATAAACACGCCTACCAAATTCTCCCTACCAGGGCAGGGATTTTTACGGCTTTAACAAGCTATCACTCATGCAGAGGGACGCTGTACCTGTGCTAAATATAACTGAAGTAAACAAACACTACAGTAGAGCAGTGGATAAAATTTACTGGCCATGCTTTGCATTGTATAACCTTTCAATCCATTTATTCCAAATTGTTCCTTTTTAATGAAATGTTTTTGTTTTTTTAACAGGACTGGCATTTTGTATGTCATTTCTGGATTTCTTTTATAGCTAACAATTTTTTCATATGTAACATCCCTATTTATGTTTCCATGCCAAGCCAATCCTTACTTTGTAAATTGCATCTCTTGTGTACAAACTGTAATAGAGCATATATATAATAATGTGAGTGAGGGCATAATGTATATGCTGTACACTGCTATCAGTTCGGCATTAACTGATATCTCGGACAAGGTGCTAAATTGATATGAATGAGAGTGATAAAAGTCATAGCATTTAGTTTTAATGAATCACGCAGTATCATGGTATGTGGTTTAAGTCAACAGCTTCATATAGTAAAAATTAAGCAGGCGAATCTGCCAATAAACTGTAAACTTGTGAAGTTGCGAGATTTTGGTGTTCAGGACGACTCTGTCGATAGATGCATCCTCTATCGTAGACCTTTGCATACATTGCCCGCAGTCTGCCATCGTAGGCTAACTGTCGAGTCTGCCATCGTAGACTCCTGCATCCACTGCCCGCAGCCTGCCATCGTAGGCTTAACTGTTGAGTCTGCCATCGTTGACTCCTGCATCCACTGCCTGCAGCCTGCCATCGTAGGCTATAACAACCGAGTCTGCCATCGTTGACTCCTGCATCCACTGCCCGCAGCCTGCCATCGTAGGCTAATCTGTCGAGTCTGCCATCGTAGACTCCTGCATCCACTGCCCGCAGTCTGCCATCGAAGGCTATAACAACCGAGTCTGCCATCGTAGACTCCTGCATCCAGTGCCCGCAGCCTGCCATCGTAGGCTAATCTGTCGAGTCTGCCATCGTAGACTCCTGCATCCACTGCCCGCAGCCTGCCATCGAAGGCTATAACAACCGAGTCTGCCATCGTAGACTCCTGCATCCACTGCCCGCAGCCTGCCATCGTAGGCTATAACAATCGATTCTGCCATCGTAGACTCCTGCATCCACTGCCCGCAGCCTGCCATCGTAGGCTAGACTGTCGAGTCTGCCATCGTAGACTCCTGCATCCACTGCCCGCAGCCTGCCATCGTAGGATGAACTGTCGAGTCTGCCATCGTACACTCTTGCATCCACTGCCCGCAGCCTGCCATCGTAGGCTTAACTGTTGAGTCAGCCATCGTAGACGTCAGCATCCACTGTCCGCAGCCAGCCATCCACTGACTGCAGCCTGTTATTGTAGACTTACACGATCGAACCACATTTGTAATGTTTTTATTACTTGTATTACATGTATTGCTCAATGAGGAATCTTTTCATCATTCTTGGGGATGAACCTCCACTCTCGGTGCCTCCAACTACATCTATTGCTGGAGGCCATATCGGAGGTTCTTTGGGCATTCCGCTGTCTAATAACAGCCTTGTCCCCAAGAAAGGCGATAACAGCCTGGCTCGGTTACACCAGACTTGATATTTTTATTACTCAATTTATGTCACTTGTAATCATTTTAGTATAGTGATTGTTTCTATGAAATCATGTTTAATAGCACACAAAATAGTATGCAGTTTGAGTATAAATTGTTGTTTATGTTATAAACATAGTTTATACGAAAACGGAATAGTATACTTCTTTTTCTCGCAGTGATTCATACAGACATGCGCCGTAAATGAACCGTAGTTCGGGGTCACGTGTCTTCCAGATTCAGTTTCATTAGAAGCGGTACGCTTATCAACTTATCAACAAAGCGCTAGGGCTAGTCGGAGCGTACACATCTGCATTACCTTATAACCGCCATCCTTCCCCGCACCTTTCCTTGTTGAGCAATGCCTAACTGGTTTACTCAAGTTGGTCGGTACCTCCCTTTGACAGGGAATTCGGCTGTCTAATAACAACCTTGTCCCCAAGAAAGGCGATAGCAGACTGGCTCGGTTACACCACACTTGATATTTGTATTACTCAATTTATGTCTCTTGTAATCATTTTAGTATGGTGATTGTTTCTATGAAATCATGTTTATTAGCACATGTTATTCAAGTCACTGTGTATCAAGCCAGTTAATTGCCAAAAATAAATTACTTAGACTTTCGCTGGTGTTTGTCATTTAATTTGGTAGTATGCAGTTTGAGTATAAACCGGTGTTAGATAACCTTATCTCACATCGCTGCCGGACTATTTTTACGTTAATTGCAAGCAGATATAAAAATGAAAATGACTGTAAAAATGTTATTTTTGAAATAAACATAGGGTTGTTGGTATTCATTTTCTTAGTTAGATCATTTTCTATCCATCTATAGCATTTTAGAAGTAAAATTCGAGAATAAGTTTATTTTCATTTTTTCATCCCCATCCTGTATTTGCACTCATTCCTTCTTACTTGTGTGAAAATGCGATTAAAACGGTGAGAAAATAAATCTAACATGTCCATTGAGTTGTGGATAAGGAAATCCCACCCTTGGGTTGAGATACGTCCAAAAAAAGCTCGGCAGAGCGTCGATTTTGGACGTATCTCAACCCTCGGGTGGGATTTCCTTATCCACAACTCATGAACATGTTAGATTCACTGTATGTATTAAAAAACCATTTTCGAACTCTCTTAACTAATGAATTCAAAAAATAATTTTGACATTAAACCTTCATTAGTAATGCAACTATTTGTAAGCTTCTAAAATCTTCTTCATGATTATAAGCTGAGTCGCCTTCTAATTTGTTACGGACAAATTGTACTATAGTATCATATGGAGCCTTTGTATAACTATATATAAAAATATATTTAGGGTTAAAAGGTACCACTTTGTCACATGGTACATTTTGTAATTTCTACTATGTAAATGCATTTAGGGCAAAAAGGTACAAATGGCATATGGCACTTTCTTGCATCCATAACTTAAGTAAAATGTTTGAAGTAAAAGGTACCATATGTCATATTGCTCTGTGCGAACTCAGATTATCCAGAGAACCTTATCGTGCTAAAGTACACAGTGTTGTGACTGAGTTCCTTGTATATGTGCATGCAATACAGGGTGGCAGAGTATGTATTCAAGTTATATATGTAGAGAGCTATGTTACTCAAGTACAACGGATCAATCGAGGTCTGCATTCCTGACTATTAGGGAGCACTGCGACACGGGGGCGGTAACCTACACATCTTAAGATCTTTCACCCACCCATCAAAATCTTGACTGATCCTTGTGATAAAGTTAATTTGTAGAAACATCTTCCATTTGTGAACAATCATACTAAGAAACTAAATCACCTGAAGAAGTAGAACAAAGACTGTAAGGTAGCTGCATGGTTATCAAATGTACCTCTGTTGAAAATCAATCTGCAGTAAACCCTTTTAACACATTAGCATGTGTGGTTTTTCTTTAACAGTTCACAAGCACTTCACTTACAAATGCAAATGAGCAAATATACCAGGCATTAACATTAAGAAATAGATACTTAGCACAATGTTTGATTAATAAACTGTACTCTACTTTGTACACTGAAAACATACAACAGCGATTAAACATATATTTAACAACAAAATTCCAAATACAACATTGAATGCCATACTAATTGGTTCCACTTCAATCTTTTTACCACCTAAACGTAATATATTTATGGACAGCTTTCAACCAGTATCCTCGTTCAGTTGTTGAAGGTAGAATATAATTGTAAAATATCAACAGCTATTGTCCCTCATCTCCCATATATAAGATATGGATGCAAGCAAAACTATGGATAAGTCTTCTTGTATTATAAAGTGAAGTGGGAGAATTTTTTTTTTTTTTTTTTTTTTTTTTTTTAACATTATGTTCTGAATTAACATTTTCTGTTTCAAACAAAGGAACAATACAAAACATAAAGTAAATTGTACAACTTTATTTCGTGATATTTTACAACTTCATATGCATTATTTATTTTAAAACATCATACAATTTTGCAACACCACTCTGTAATATTATTAGATAATAACACTGATTGTTTCCAAGAGTTTGTCAATAAATTTGCATTCACCATTGTGATTAAAATGCACTGTGTCACGCAAGTCAGATACTTCTACACTAGAATTATCCATATATGTCCAATCATTTAACAGACACACGTCTTTGATGCATTTGTTTAGCCTCAATGCTCTATTGTTAATCATGCCATCCATTGTGGGTACTATAGACGATAGAATTATGCCTGATTCTGGTGGTAATGTCTTCAAAAATTTAGCCAAAATGTCAAATTCCTCAGATGCTACCTTCATTTGAATATGTTCATTAGGGTACAAAAAACACTTGGACATGTTATTCACACCAACATGTATTAAAATGAATATTGGTGGATAATTGCGAACCAATTGTATCATATCATTGTATATTTGATACATTAATCCCCCAGACACAGAGTGCATATGAACCATTGGGTTCTTAAAAAAGTTACAATTTTGTAAAAATCTTATCATGGAGTCACCAATACACAATAAGCAAAAATTGGCACCTACAGTCGGGTTTTTCAACAGCATAAGCTTACCAAATGGAATATTTTGTTTCTGAATAATATCTCTAGGACATATTCTAAAGGCCCATAAATGAACTGGGAGACTCCTATTATCAAGTACAAGACGTTTCCTTGTAGGTATCATAATTGCCCCCTTGGCGCCTTTACCACCTAAAAGAAAAGCATCAACAATTGTGGGGAACATAATTGGCATCCATATAGGAGTGACCTGAAATAGCGGGACAATAATAGTGCAGGTTAACCCAAGTTCAACAATGAACTATAACACAGAGGTCACTAGAGGAAATGGTGGAAATACATAGGAATTTTCCATAGGACTTACATTTGTTCAAACATGTTTACTCTCGTTGTCAGCGGGGTAAGCCAAGGTGAAAAATGTTTTAATGGCATGCCATCTGATGCAAGCATGCAATTCGAATCCAAAGCCATGAGATCAATAGAATGCCCCTTAACACCCCCAAATGTGTGCTGTACTAACTTCCATGACTTTCCTGATAGCATGGAATCGCATTTATTTAGACTTCTACTAGGTTCGTCTGCTAGATTATCTTTTGATCTGGTATAATGTAAATTTAGAATGATATCATGATCAAAAACAAACGAGAACAGTTCTTTTATTAAAACATCTGCTGTGATTTGCATCCCTCATTTTCCCATGATTTCAATAACACCATATATCTATGTATGCATCTACCCGTGTCCCTGCAATTTTTTGTTTAAAAGACTTTAGAACGTTTAATAAAGCATATCCTTCAAGCACCATTATTGGTAAATTTCTATCCTTATCTTCCCAAAAATCAGAAATAATGTTTTGCCCTTCATTCAAATAAATTACACCACCATACTTATATTTTGAACTATCAGTGAATATTTTCAATGTGATATGTTTTTCATTTTTCCATGGCAATTTTCCAGTCCAATTGTCAAAAAATTTCCAACTACACAATTCGTCATAGAGCTCATTATACATTTTTACCGGCCTATTATGCTTAATTCCCTGTGAAATTGCACGATTTACTTCCCTGGTGTACAATTTGGCTGCAGGAATAGCTATTATTAGGGAAATAGCCCTCCCAGTAAATTTTTGTAGATTTTGTACAGTTATCATTTTCATTTATAATAAATCATTACGCAATTTGATAAATTTAGCTTTTTTGCATCGGTAATCCGAAAACATTTTTGAACCGAATCTACCATAAAACCTAGATGCACTGGTGTTTGTGCGGCCTGAAACACAGACTTGTTCAAATTTATGAAATATCCTAGTCGTATTAAATAGTCCCATGTGATATAATTTGCCAATAATGCTCCCTTTTCTCCCTGAATGCTTAAATCTTTAACCTCTTCCACTAATCTGTCATCTATATAGAGGAAAATTGGAACGGAATTTTTTTCCTAGTATGAGATACAACTTGTAAATTAAGTGTATGATATATGAAGCTGCTGAGCTTGAATCCAAAAACAAGAGTTTGAAAACAGAAATAATAACCAGCATATTCAAAACCTACTAAATCATACGAGTCCGGGTGCAATTTTACGTTGTCAAACCCGGATTTGTCATCGAGTGAAGTAAAGAAAGCATCATTTTTTTACCAACCCTGGGATGTCTTTAAGTGTGTCTAGAGTGAAGTGGATATCTTTTATCCAATTGTTCAGATACATTAAGTTCAAACACAAACGGGGTTTATCAGGTTCAACTGTGAGCGGAGACACAATTAAAGGGGGTTGACACTCTCCGACCCGTCCCTTACAAAAAATCGAACTATTCTGTAACCTTTCTACATTTTTGTAAGATGGTGCTATTAATAAACTCAATGTGATTTTTACATTTGTTTGCATTTGGAAAAAACATTGCCGAAGGAAAATCACTCTTATATGTTTTCCCCCAAAACTGCCCATGAAACGGTGTAATAAAATCCTGTAGCCTAACTCCATTTTCGATCCAATCTAAATACGTATACTGATCGACATTTGATGAAAAAGCCTCCATTCTGATAGTTTAGAATGAACGAAACCCGAAATAAACTTTTCTGGGTTATAGAATCGTAATGTAGATAAATCAACATCCAGGTCACTGTGGGACTTTGCATAATCGTATAATTGTTCAGAAGACATATGAGTTTTGTTTGGAAAATATGCCTCTCCTCTAAAATTGACGTAAGAAATATTCCTTTCCGTTATGTTTTGTGGATCAATGGGCAACACTATGATTCTCTCCCAATTTGGCATATTATAAACAATCTGAAAAGGAAAGGGCGGGAAATTTAATAAAAAACAAAATGTATGTTCAACCCTTAAGAACACATTAAAAACCAGTCATATCCCTTCAATCTATAATTAACATCAAAAACACTAGAATTGTCACTTTAATTCACAACCACAAATCATCGAATGAAAGCAGAATCCTGTTTTAACCAATTTTCAAAAACCTTTATACGAGAATTGCGTTTTTCGTATTATTTGTCTGACCTTTTGGGCTCTAAACAATATTTCTGTATATGGCCAAATTTCTGACAGTTGTGACAACGAACCGGAAGCCTGGGTGGGCGATAAGAGTGCATGGGAGGACCTGTGGGAGGAAAATATCCCATACCCCCCGTAAATGGGCTGTGGGGAATCCCCATATACCCCATGAAAGGGCTACTTCCCACGATCCCACCTAAACCCCCCATGACAGCGTTAGAGGTTGTAGGGAAACTTCCCCCATGAGAAGTAGCATTGGTTTTAGTATCCTGCTCCCCTTTTACAGACTTAGATCCTCACCCTCCCATTTTGTAAGCAATTTCCTTTCATTATTTAATATTGACTCCTCGAACTTTGAAAACAAACTTGACAAAACTAAAGACCCCACAAAGGATGGCTTGGCCTTATGGACGTGAAATCTATTGATCAAAATACTGTATTTCTCCACGTCCGTATGCCCCAACCTTCTCGCCGCTTCCTCGAGCAAGACCAACTTCTGAAATAGGACGTCCACGTTTACCTCAGATTTTGATGCTTCTAATTTTGCCTCTCGTCTGGCCCGTTCCAAATTATATTCGAGCGTTTCCATCTGGCGTTCTTCTAGTTGCTTCTTTAGCTCTCCAACTTCTTGCCTTAGCTCATCCATCTGTTTAAGAATATCAATTATAATTATATGAAATGTTCCATACCAGTTAACCTCAGCCCAAACTGATTTGTCTGTACGCCATGACCAATTTAATACTTATCACAAACAAATCTACAGTCTGTTCTCTTTCTCTTTTAGAAATAAACATGAACATTTTAAGTTAACTTAAGTTTCAAAGCACAAATAAACTTTAAAATATTGTCTAACTCAAATTCAACACAACAAAATGTGTTTGCCAAATCTTCTGAGCATTTATTCTGCATGAGCCAGACAATCAATTTCCACTCTTTTTTTACACAGAACAACATTAGATCAACACCATTACCCGTCGATTCCTGCATCAATTCTTTTTTTTCTAAATATCCATTACTCAACACATCTAATCGCATGCATTATCAAATCTGTAAGCCACATCTCTATCTCTGATAAAGTAACATGCATAAATGATTGTTTAAACATATTTGTCTGATGTTAATTGTGCTTTATCATGTCTCATTAACCTCTGATAAGTTCACGTGAATTCCGACCCAATATCGGATTCCCATTGCATATGTATGAACTTAAACTTTTCTATATACCATTTATTTTTATGTATAAACAAATATTAAAGGTTGTTACAGTATTTATCGAAACTTTCATAAAAGAACATGTATCTCATTAAGACCAAATCCTAGCCTTACCATGGCATTTGTCTACCTCATTGCTGACGTGTGGCCGTTTCAATGCCCTCTCATTTGCTATCACAATGGCATAATGAAGTATTACCAGCCAGTTTTCAATTTTGTCTTCAACTGCCCCAATTTTGCATATTTCAGCCAAGTTAATATCCCTCCTCTCCGCCAGTTCCATTAATTCCTCACGCTTAAGCACAGATAGCGGCTTATCATCAATCATAACAAGGTTTTTTGGTGAATTGTCCTACCTAAATCTTTTCAAAATTTCTCCATTGGAGATAAACTATTTCTGTCGTAATAAAAAAACGCAGACCAGCTCTTGTAAAATTTTTCATAGAAGTGACAGTTAACACTGCACGGAGTTTACCAAGAATTCCTCGACCAATCAGATAACACGGGTCCATCCTACCTCCCTGAAACAGGCGCGAAAGTTTCCAAAGTTTTACGACATTTTTCCACTTGAAGTTGCAGGCTTACCTTGCAGGCTGACCTCAAGTAGCTTTGATAAAATAGACCATGCTTTACATTTGGGGTGCAGAGCGGGGAATGTCAAAACACAGATAACCAGTTCCTAAACAACATCATCATAGTAAAACCAGCAACATAACGGTTAAGAACATATAAAATGACAACAATTACTATCTTACATATCTCAATCGTCCTAGGTCTGGAACTGCCATGCAAAAAATACCTTACAGTACTTACCTTTTGATGATCATAAACAAAAAACGCTCAGTACCTTGTCTCAAGCATAAATCAGTACCTTGTCGCAAGCATAAATCACACATGTATTAGATCTAATCCATAAATCAAATCTCATAAATGATAATCCAAAATGTTGTCAAAACACCAACCCAAAAGTTATCCCTCAACTAAAAATTCCAAATATGTGATGAACTAAAGGGTTTAAGTTTTCAAGAGAAAACTTCATGGACATCTGTGCTTCTACTTGTTCCAAAAGACACTAAACATGGGTACCTTGGTCTGGCTTATATATGTGTTCAAGGGAAATTACTGTTGATAGTAATAAAGTGGGAATTGAAAGTCAAGCTCGCCTTATTTCTGAAGTGATAATAAAATAAAGTACAACTCTTAAAAGGGACATCGGCATTTTTGTCTAACATGATTCAAAGTTTTAGACAACTGTAAAACGCACATAAAACAGTAAAACACTTTACTTTATTTAATCTCAGTTTGGAAGTTTAGTCTCATAGTTATCTGCTTAGATATAAGAGACAAATTGAAATCAAAGTATTATCTGCCATTGTTGAAGAAAGGAGAGGACACACTAAATATTGTAATTTATATTTTGTCTCAACATGTGTCTGAATATCAAAAGTCTGTTAGCAATGTTTTTATTGACAAACGCTTTTATTTCTAAGTCTTATCTTGTTACTGCTTGTGTATTCAATGTCATCAACAGATGTGTTTAGTTTTGCTTCTATATATATATATATATATATATATATATGAACAGCGGAATTTATTGCGGTAAGAATACACTCTTGAGAAACACGGAAATGGTTAAATTTTCAATAATTTCAAGGTATATGTATATATTTTTTATTCTAGCAGAGAAAGAATTACTAGTTGGGTAATATTCGCAATTATCTAATTTTTAATTTTCACGAATTTCCTACTTCGCTTATTAAGAAATCTCGCGAAAGATTAATTTCACATAAATTTACTATTAGAGATTTCTCTTCCCCTAATTTAAAATATGTTAAAAGATCTCTGCTCATAAATCGTGAAATTTTTGTCACGCGAAAATTACTCAATATACAATCAGAAGGGGCAATAGATTTTAAGACTATTTTCCATTTAAGTTGAAGATCATTATAAATACCTACCTGAAGCAGCGTCAAGAGATTCTGATTCACTGTTTTCGCTATTGTTAGATTCATCATCAGGTTCATCCTCTTTCGTCTGTTGACGACCAGTTTCAAAAGTTTCTAATTTAGATATGACCTCATCTAATTTTAACTGTACCTTTTCGCTTTTGTCGCTGTCAGATGTTTGACTGAAGCTGACTCTATACATAATTTGAAAAACAGTTCCATTTTACAAGTCCGTATCCTTAAAGCGAAAGTGATATGTAAAAGAGCTGGAAATATATTTTCGATAATGATGTAGGAAAGGTTTTATTTTTTAAAACTGTCACAGCATTTTAGACTCAGTCACTTTTATTAGTGCTTCTAAGTTAACAGGAACATTTCCTAATTCTCAAAATGAGAGATAAGAGGGTAAAGAATAATGTTCAGCATGATAAAAACCAGGAAAAGTTAAGCTTATATAAACTTCAAACTCTTGACTTATCAAATACTAGGAGCAGACAAACACTATACTACCACAGTAACATGAGACTTTCGAGCGCAACAATACTGTTAACAAATTAACTGTTCATGTAATTTCAATGCAATTCAACTCCACAAATATGTTAAAAGTGATAAATTTATAATTTACTTGAAATGTTGTTACTTATTTTATCAAAAGCATTCTGTACCATGGTTTTTGTGCCGCCTTTTTCAAGTGTTGCTCCTTAAATAAAATTGTTTTTAGAAAGATATCAGACATATTTTGATATATATATGGTACTTCAAAATATTATTCAGGACAGCATTTTCCAAGAGCAGCTACTATTGGAACAGAAACGGAGATTAGGGACTGAAGATATGGAAGCAAATAGAAAAAGGATAGAAGAAGACATTAGAATTCTGCAATATCAGAGCGAAAGATAACTAGTTCTAAGAAGGAACCAACAGAGACAGGCTGGTATGGTTCATAGCTATGCGGATATTGGTCAAACTCAAAGATCCCTTGTTGAAGATAGGCGTGAAACCTTCAATGAGCCACACATAAGAAAAACAGGTTCAGAAACAAGAAGGTTTCCTCAACCAAAGTCATATCAGAAAAGAAATATAGATAGGCAGATACACAAGTCATGTAAACCGACCAGTTAGAGAAAGAATGGAATTTGAAACACATAGTACATTCCAGCAAGGAGCTAGCAGAATCAGATCAGAAAGGCATGTACATTTGTAAACGAAGGTTTACAAATAATAGAAACTGTTCGAATGAGACATGACGTAGAACGAAGTTTAGACATAGAAGCCATGGAAGAAGACATCAGAAAATTAAGAAAAGAATTGAGTACATACAATAAAGGCTTTGTTGATAGGGACGAAAAACCCAAATTAAAACAACCCGCCACCAGTATACCAGAACATGAGATAAATGATCTAAACAGATCTGACAGAAGAGCCAATAGTGTTGGAATTGCAAAAACAGAAAGGAAAAGTAATCAAGCACCATCTTGAGGGTATACAAGAAAACATAGAAGAGTTTCAAAAAGAATGCGGACACAGAAAACTATGATCCAACTGAAAGAAAAATAGATACAACAAAGAAACTAGAAAGGAATTTATAGACAATTAGAGCGGAATTGGATAGTTGTATAGACAATAATTTAGACTTGAAACAGGATAGTCTTTTTTCAGAAAGAGTGGACGAAGAAAGATAGGATGAAACAAGAAATGCGTCAATCTTACAAATCGACAGAAAGAAACATGAGCTACTTGAGCTGGTGGACATACAGGAGCGTAGACAGAAACAAATGTTGCAGGATGAAGAAAACGCACGAGAGAACTGGAGAATCAGAGGATATTGTTAGAGGAATTAGTACGAAGAAAAAGGTATATGAAGGAAAGAGAAAGAACAATGTACGAGGAGGAAAAGGAAATCAAATGAGATTTCAGAAGCTGGAAATAGCTGTATTAGAAAGAAAAAACGAAGAAAACAAGACGACTGGCAGGTTCACTTACAATGCTTGACAACTTTGATGCGAAGCAGACGATAGTTGATGAGTTAAACAAATTGACTGCGTTCCTGAAAATCACGAATTCAACAACTCGTCGACATAAAACCGAGTTAACGATTTCAGCAACACTTGGAAGGGAACATATTCTGAAGAAGATATTATCTACGGAGACCCCAACTTCAAGTGAAATCACTAACAAGTCAATGGATAATACTAGTGTTGTGACACGCATTTCTGACACAACGTACGTCACACCATCATTTTATCAAATTAAGGATAATGTAGTAACATATTTACCCAATATATCAACAGTGAACAAAGTTACTGAAATGAACAAAGCAACACAAGACAAAGTAACACAAACTACTACCAAAACACTCGATACAGTAGCAAGCACGCAACAAACTGTTAAAATAGGTACGCCACAACTAAAAGCCACAACTACAAACAAAAGTTCTACAGGTACGTTACTTAGTATCACAACCTCGTGAAGTTTATTCCACGACAAGCGAAACAAATTCAATCTTCAAGACTAAATCAGTCACTTTAACACAGACTGCAGAGTCCGTAACACCGGCTTCAACCTTGTCTTCAAAGACACCAGAGAAGCCGGTCATAGCTGAAGCAAGGACGTCAACGTTAGACCCAGATATTCTCAGTGATCTGGAGCAGTTGAAACACTACGTTGAGGTACAAAAGTTTCAATTTTCAATGACAATTCATTATTTTACTGGTTTTTTAACTTTTACCTCGCTTGCTGCAGGTAATGCCTTCGTGACAACTGTAGGTCATGATCTGCGCCTTTCACTATTGAGTCAGTAGATTTCCAGTAGTCGCTTGCTTTTGGAATATGGACACACTTTTTTGTATATAAGATTGGGCTTACTTTAAGACAGATCTTAATAAAAGCGTAATAAATTTTCATAATATAATCCAGTAAAGGACTTAATGTTTAGAAGTTAGACAACAATTTATTAGGAAATTACAGGAAACAAAGTTTGGGTAGCATCTTAAAATAATATAGAATTAATGATGTTAAATTTCGTGTGAATTTATTATGTTTAAGGGCTCTGGTAGAAAACGTGACCTTGACTTTATCTGGCGTTCCGCTTATATCCCTCTTCACTTCTCGGACTCGCCGCTGGCAGCGCAAGAACGAAAAGGAATGCCGACGGTAATCAGCTACACTTTTTGTCGTTGTCAAATGCTTGAAACAGACATGTTTTATATCCGAAAGAGCTTTAAAACAATTGCTGTCTGATGGGGTCTTATATCGTCTTTCTTTTATTATGAACTACAACTACATGTACTGAAAGCAATGTATGTTATACAGTTATATAGTTTTTCGAAACTTTAGCCGGCTGTTAACCTAAGAGTTGATAATCTTTAGGGATTATGTTACTACGTTTTTAAAGACTTTAAAGTTATTGAACCAAATGTATGTCGTCAAGAAAAAAAGAGCTTTTACAAAGATTTTCAAGTGATTTCTTTTAAGGATCCCATTTATAATCAAAAATTAATCGGTGGCTACTTTTACAGCCGGTTAAAGTTTCGAACAACTGGGTCCGGGTAGTCAAATCCTCTAGATATAAGCTTACGGTTAATGTGTTAAGTACACTACTGAAGTAGGGCATCGTTTTCTTCCGTAATTTTTACTTCAAACGCAAAACCTGGCGACGCACAAAGTAACGATGGCGATAGGCGAAATTACAAAGCAAAGCCATCACAACTTGGTGTATCGCCATCGTAACTTCGCGTTAACGCCCTCCAGATCATTTAGAGAGAAGGCAGTGGCCCTAGAGGAACACCGTTGTTTAGTTTCAGTTCCACAAATTACCTGGAATTTTAAATTACAGGTTCCAACAGTAGAGAGGAATATTGCCAGAAAAAAGGTATACTTACATCAGACAGGAAATATGTACATCTGTGTACACTGTATGCTGCAACCACCAAGTTAACAGACGACATGTTCTCGCGTTATATAAATGAGGCCGTGTGCAAAACTGGAGATACAGACTGCTTCACAATCGATGGAACAAGTAAGATTTATTTCGAGTTAAACAAGCAATTCTCCCAAAAGTCGACAAACGAATTTGGCCTGGTTTTTTACATTCACATTATCTTGTATTTTTAATCGTGATAAAAGTAACATAGATGCTATATTATACTGTATGCCGCAATTAAAATACTTAATAAGAATGTAATGCTATAAAAGTTGTAACACTGATCTTTATGAAACAGTAACAGTTGCATATATTAATGACACACCTGCAAAATTATTGTTTTTTAACAAGTGTAGAAAAGCAATGTCATTTTCCTTCAGGTCACGGGCAGTGCAAACAAACCAAGTTCTCTCTGAATATGCTTCGCAAGAAAACTGGTCATCGCAACATGTTACTACATGAAGGAGAAACGCTCGTCTTTGAGAAAAGGGAGCTCGTGCCACAGATGAAACGTGTCGCGTGCGAATGTACCATTAATAAACTTTCTATGTTCAGTCAATATGTGGGACACGATGTACCGCTAGGATGAATACTAGGGATGGGAACGAATACTAAAATCAATATTCGAATATTCGGTTTGGCATATTCGAATATATTCGAATATTCGTTTTGTGGTGTCCATGTATATATGTATATTTTCTTAACACGACGGATACGCCACTACAGTATGTTTAGTATGAAAGTGTTTACTTTAAAACGGTATATAAAGAAACAAATTATTAATTTTCCACAAGGAGAAGTTTGGCTAACATTTCACGATTTTATCTTTGTATTACGTAAGATATTTGTATGTATAAAGATTTTAAAAAAAAACAAATTTGTATTCTTTCAGAATAGCCGTTAAAATGGAATTAAAGTAAAAGAGATTACCTCCCTTTTCTATAAACTATGAATGTCTAACTGTATATAATTTTATATGGAAAGAAAAATAATTTTCGCAAATAAAAGTTTGGATAATATTTCAATCGGTTTTTATATTTTTCTTGTGTATAATATTAATAAATTTTTTTCTCTCGCTGATGGAGGGCTGTGGGTTCGTGGAGTTTGTGGCAGAAAACTACTAAATACGCCTGGCATAACTGAAATACTGTTGAAACTGGCGTTTACTTTAACTGGATTAATTTTTCCAGGGAAGATACGGGAAAACAAATAAATAAATAAACATTGATAATTTTTATTTACATGCGTAAAGATCAACATGTACATAGTACATAAAATATAGCACACGTCAATTTATCAAAGCATCAACTCAACAGATCGCGTGAAATAAGTCCAAACACGCGAGGGAGGCATGTTGATTGATAGAGCGTACAGTAAATTGATATCGTTTAACGAAGATCAAACTTAAAGTAAGGATGTTAAAAATAATTTCAAACATATTTATTAAAGGAAAATAGTTGAGTTATTCTGAATGATTGGACAACGAAAGAGTTATATCAGTATAAGCGTGATTGGTTATTCGTTTCCGTAAACATGACGTTGATCCTGGAACATTGTGAGATAAACAACTTTTGAAATTTGTTACATAA
>JAFMSR010000014.1:37479912-37494702 GCA_022818135.1 Saxidomus purpurata
ATTTGTACCATTCGATCATTGTTAACATTTATGTAACGGAAAAACGTATATCTACCCTATGTCTATCTACCAAATGGTCTCGAAATGATTATTTATATTAATTTGGCGACGAAACAGAATTAATTGGACAAAAGGCGGAAAGTCCACCTAGGATTACTCCTGTGAGTTTGAATTAATATAATACATTTGTACACGGCGAAGTATTAAATAAAGTTTTCTGCTTTAAGCTCCGACGGCCATAATTTCGCAACCCAGCGGAAATATTGGTCAGCATTGGTCTGAGATTACTTAAACATAATTCCTTGCTCTGAGATTATGGTAACATAATTCCTTGCTCTGAGATTATGGTAACATAATTCCTTGCTCTGAGAGTTTTATCAAAACTAGTTATACTCGGTGATCCATAATATATGATACTACTTTGATTTTCCCTACAACTGCGAAATCTTGACCGATTGTCAAATTGATATACATGTTATGTTAAAGTCAGGAGATATGTAAGTTTTCAATACATTCAAAAGTACGTGAAAACGTTGACGTCATTTACAGCTACAGGATTTCAAACTTTAATTACATTTCACTAACTTTGTTACGGGTTTGTTTGAGATACAATATTAGATTGTTTTTGGTTTATCTCAGCTGAGCTAGCAGTGTTTTTTCTTCGTCTTGGCTCTGGGAGGAGAACAAATTTTCAATAGTCAAAGGTCTTAGGAGTTTCGAGGAATTATCACACACAGATCAATCTGCTGTCAATATATACATTGTAGTTCACTAAATTGGGAAGAAATAACAGGCATTGTAGTTTATAGAAATGTTTGTTTCACATTGCTTAAGCTTTTGACCTTGCAGAAAACTACAACTGATTTTCATGAAAAACTTGGGGTTGCGCAACTCTTTGGAAGTTAATCTAGTAATTACCTGAAACTTAATTGTTTACTCCTTACAACGAACCTGGAAATACCTCCCAAATAAACACGGGGATTTCTTTCATATAAACCTTAATTCTATTACACCATTATCAAAAACACCATAACTAAATAAATCTTAAAATACACAAAATACACATTATTTGAGGTTATTTAAAACTGTGTTTTACTGTTTGATTAATAGAAGAAATCGTTGATATTTTAATTCACTGTTGATTTCATGACTTGACAATAGCGGTCAGTCCATACTATTGTCTTGTTGACATGTTGCCCTGCGGTACGTTTTTATTTATTCGTATTTTTCAGATGGGATGTTGCGGATCTAAGGGACCAAAAGACTACAGTAATATTAGTTTTGCTGATAAGGTCAGTACAAATTTGACATTTGTACAATTAATCATGAAACGTGTTAGATCTACCTAACTAGGGTTAAGCCAATCATACCTAGATTTCGACAATGAGATCTTCTGACTTCTAATATTGGCAAATCTATTTCCTTAAAGATTACCATTGATACTGATCTCACATTATTTTCGTAATTAAAGAAGTACTTGAAACTTTTATTACTCCGAAGGAAGATAAATTTTAGACTATCAAGAGCATAACAGAGAAGAAAAAAGTCCACAAATGTCAACGTCTTTGTTAGGTTAGTTATTTGTTTGATGATTCATGTCTCTACATTCCTATGTAACGATTTGTACAGACAATCAAATAGTAAGGTTAAAAAAACGTATTTAAACATTAATTTAAAACAGCTACCATAACCTTTTCATGTTATCGTTTGTCTTTATTTAGAAAATGCACGTTCCCATCACCTGCTGTGTTTTGACAAACAGCGACGCAGAAAAGCCAAATCCGCAAAATGAAACAGAGTGCCAGCTAGATGCATACCGGTTTCTGTTTGGAAATTTAACGTCTTCCGAAGCTCTTCAGACTGATGTTAGTATAATCCAACTATCTCTATAATTGCATGAATAATTTTGTTACAAAATGTCTCATACCAGTAAAATGAAGTTAATGACAAAGCATAGTTTTTTTTACTGCCGATTGTTATATTTTGTGAGTTAAGCTTTGATACATATTATGTATGACTAGATCTACTGAACAGATTTTATTCGATACGATGTGAACATTGCCCATTTGTATGTATCTAGGCCTGTGACCGATAAGGTAAAATATGACAGCTTTTAATTGTTTGGTACATATAAAATATGACCACTTTCATTTCTTTCTTACGCATTTATACTGTTTGTATTTGAAACATTTGCATACAATGTATACCAATATATAATATATATATTATACTTATATATACGTGAAAAATACAAAAACTGTGCCGAAAAAAAAGTTAATTATGATAAAAGATTAAAACACAGTCCATGAGTTAATTAAATCATTATTTGCCAACCGGTTTCGCTTTTTCTGTTCATCAGGACAAATATGTACGTTTCTAAGCACATATTTCGATGCCATATTTGCCCTGATGAGCAGAAAAAGCGAAACCGGTTGGCAAATACTGATTTAATCAACTCATGGACTGTGTTTTTATCTTTATATATTAGTAGATCTAAAACCAGTCTAAAGAAATAAGCTTTGACAATTCTTTGAATAATCTATATGTGCATTGAATTTAACGTCTTTTTTGAATGTTATGCTTAAATAAAACAAAATGGCACGTGCTATGTTACAGGGTTGTTTTGACAGTCTTGGGAACCTCGTCGGCTCCTATCTCGGCGTAGTAATTGGTGTTGGTGTTGCATTATCAACACTTCAGGTATTGTAGTAAGATTAATCATTTCCTTCACTTGTGATTCAAACAGACGATGTTAAATTGCTGATATTGTATGGGAAATTATAATTTGTAAAGATGATCGTCATAAATGAAGACCTGTATCTTCTGAGCACTACATACTCAAGATGAACTATTGTGTTCGCATGATGTCTGTCGTTCACACTTTACTTGTTGAAACTGAAGAGGCCACATTTGAGTAAAAAGGTAGGTCAACAGGTCAAATAATAAAAAAAGACATTAATACAATTCAGAAGCCACATTTGCACCCAGTGATCTTGAACATTTATCAGAGTGTTTGTCTTTATACGCACTAAGTCAAATTTGAAACAGAGTCACATGGGGTCAAAAACTAGGTACCTCGGTTAAAAAGAAGAAGACACTTGTGAACACTACAGCAGGCATATAGTGTACCAATAATCTTGAATACTAGTATGCAACTTGAAATGCATCATTTGAGAGATACTGTGGTCGGCTACATTATTTAAATAGTGAACTTTAAGCTTGCTTTTCTGAACACAATGTTCGTTCGTTCATTGATTTTAAAACAAAGGAAAACTTCTTACCATCCAATAATTAGAAAAGTTGATTGTACATTTTAGTAAAATAGTGAGTGACATGTTCTAATGACTTCACTGACTTTGTTTGTTTTTTTTTCAGATGATAGCTATCTGTATGGCAATCGGTTTATGTAAAGGCGATAGTAACAGTTATGAGTCACTTTAGAAAAAGAAACAAGAAAAGCACATTGAGAAATCAACTGGAAACATGTAACTTGCATCAATGAACATTCCTGGAGGAAAACTGCCATAATTTTAAATGACCCTGATGACTGTGAAAATAATTTGAAAATCATTGTTATTAACCAAAATATTTTAGCAATTACAACTTTGTTTACCGAAAAATGATGCTAACAAATTAGTTCTTGTATTGATAGTTTATTCGATGTCCAACTACCAAAGTCAGCTAAATGTAGTATTTGTAGATCAAAATGTTTGTTACATATCGATGTTTCATGTATCTTCCCCTTTCACAGTTTTGTTGTAAAAAATATTTAACATGCATAAGCAGCTATTAAACACGTAATGCAACACTACTGTTCCAGCAAATTACACAATCCATTGTGGATATATCCATATTTGGTACTACAAATTATGGAGAAATAGTTAAAATGAAGTAGCCTGCTCGTCAAGAAATGCAGTTGATCAGGCGTTGTATCAATCAGATATTATTTCTGTTTCTCAAACGTATACAATGTATAACTGAGCTTTGTATATATGTTGCTTCGGCTTAAATGACATTTTTGTCAAATAAATAGCCATATTATAAAATATATAACACTTGAAGGAGTCAGTATTACTTACAAATGTAAAAGAGCAGAATCATTTTTTCCAGTAAACAGGCGGAAAAGAAACTCAGTTAATGTGAGTTGAAATTCGGCCATACATTGATAATCTCTAGACGAGAAGAAGGCGAGTTGATGTAAATTTGACCTTACATTGATTGCCAATAGGTCAGTAAAAAGTGAGATGATGTACGTTGATAAACTCTAGCCGAAAAGAATGGGAGTTGATGTAAATTTGACCTTACATTAATAGTCTCTAGGTGAAAGGAATGGGATTTGAAGTAAAATTGGCCTAACATTGATAAACTCTAGCCGAAAAGAATGGGAGTAGATGTAAATTTGACCTTACATTAATAGTCTCTAGGTGAGAAGAATGGGAGTTGATGTAAATTTGGCCATACAGTGATAGTTTCTAGCCAAGAAGAATTGGAATTGATGTAAATGTGGCCTTACATTGATAGTCTAAAGGTCAGTAACAAGTAAGTTGATGTAAATTTTGCCGGCATTGATAGTATCTTGTTTAAAAGTATATAATGGGAGTTGACGTCACGACCAAACTCGACGTCGTCTAAACATACGTCGGTCTGATCTACTGCACCTCCACAGCGCCATGATGAACACTTGATTGTAACGTATGTTCCGATGCGGGTTTAAACTGAACAACGTTGTAGTAAACCCAAATTACACGATTATTACTGTAACAAATACACGGATTCCGTCCAAAAACGCTTAACGCATTAATTTTATTTTCTTCAGTTATCCGGAGTAGCTTTAGTTTGCTTTGGAATATGATCGAAGGTGGATAAAAAAAGTTGTCAGCTTGCATGATTTAGTAGACGGTGGATTAGCTGACGACACCCTACCTTATGTGGGTTCAGCAGCCATAGGATTCGGGGGTTTTGTTGTCACCGTCAGTGCTCTAGGATGTTTGGCTGTTTTTGTTCCCGGGGCAAACGTTTGATCACACTGGTTAAGAGTATTATCTTGTCAATAAAGTAATGCTATGAATGTTTGGGATAAGGTGTTACACATCAGCTGAATATTAATAGTTGAATTAGTATAATAGCTACCATTTAAATGGAAGTCGGAAAGACATTTTTTTAGTATGAGCATACATAGGGTGTTACATGATGCATGATGAGCAAGGGTGTAGCTGTAAAAATGCACGGCAGGCCCGGGCCTATAGCTTATTTTGAAAATGAACAACTTAAAACTAAGGGGGTAGGGAGGTTAGGTGTGTTGTGTACAGCACACTCATCTACTATGAAAATAGTCTTCTGTTTTATCATTTTACAAGTATATTAAAAAAGAAGGTTTTTAGTTATGTTTCGAACTTAATCAAACGAAAACAGCAGGTAAGTCATATCCAAATTTTTTCTGGGCCTGAGTTAAGAATTGAAACATTGGACACGACCGATCACCTTCCTTCTCCATTTATTGCTAGACCTAATTTTTATACCACTCAGCATGAACGAAACGAAAACAAAGCAACGTACGTCGATCAGCTTTAGAAAATTAAAACATTTTAAAACTAGAAACTTTGTGCAATTCACGAATTTTCAAAACTAACATAAAAATAGAACAAAGTTTAAGACAACGACACTCTTAGGTATGTACGACTATCGATCGTGATCTGCCGATTTGCTTCACTCCAGTTATTTATTGCAAACTACAAGATATACCTCTCTCCGTGTAAGTAAAAAAGAGCGAAAACAGGAAATCTAATATCAGATATAGCATGTGTCCTTCTCTATCTGCTTTTATCAAGGCTAATGTAATACAATCTTGGCATGCACCTAATGTTTATGCAAATTACGTCAGTTGCCACGATACATGTCAGTGCAGCCCCCTTGCTCCACAATTTGCAAACCCCAGCAAAACGTAGTCACTGGTATCTGATAACCGAACGGTTAGTTGTCGCACTCCAGTTTAAATTGTACTTCACTTAACTTTGACGTTAATGGAATGAATTTTGTGTAAACAGTTTTCACACGCCGGTTTTTTTAAGAAAGAACACGAAGCTATGATACAAACCTATGCTTGAACCCGGTCTGCGTACTTCCTTAATTACTGAATAAAAATATCTGAGCAGTTAAACCAACATAATAATTAATAACAATAGAATAACTAAAAGAAAACATTTCCTATTGAAGTTAAACATACACAAGGTCACGCTTACTTTGCGCAAGGCCTAGAAATAACTCACACAATTATTTTATGTGCGTGAAGTTAGCTGCCAGTTGCCAGTTACCGGTTGCCAATTCAATGCCAATTCAATTGGAAACTGGCAACTGGCAGCCAAATTCACGCTCTTGTTGCCAATTCGTCTTCTCTTGCAAATATTAACTAAAAACAAAATTGTTAAACCACGCGAATTGGCAACTGGCAGCCTGATGCCAATTCGATTTTTATGTAAACATCCTTATAAAAAATAGATTTGCAACTGGCAACCAACTTCATATTTCAGCTGCCAATTCAATTTTCACTTGCACATAGCCAATTCGTTCAACCTAACGAATTGGCAATTGGCAGCCGGATGCCAATTCGATTTTTATGTAAATATTTTAATAAAAGTTGAATTGGCAACTGGCAACTGGCAACTGGCAACCAGATGCCAAATTCGTTCAACCTCGCGAATTGGCAACTGGCAGCCAGATGCCAATTCGATTTTTATGTAACAATCTTAATAAAAGTTGAATTGGCAACAGGCAACTGGCAACTGGCAACCATCTTCATATTCCAGATGCCAATTCAACTTTCACTTGCAAATAGCCAATTCGTTCAACCTAACGAATTGGCAACTGGCAATTGGCAGCCAGATGCTAATTCGATTTTTATGTAAAATGTTTAATAAAAGTTGAATTGGCAACTGGCAACTGGAAACCAGATGCCAATTCGATTTTTATGTAAAAATCTTAATAAAAGTTGAATTGGCAACTAGCAATTGGCAACCAACTTCATATTCAAGATGCCAATTCAACTTTCACTTGCCAATAATAAATTCGTTCAAACTCACGAATTGGCAACTGGCAACTGGCAGCCAGATGCCAATTCGATTTTTATGTAAAAATCTTAATATAAGTTGAATTGGCAACTGGCAACCAGATGCCAATTCGATTTTTATGTAAAAATCTTAATAAAAGTTGAATTGGCAACTGGCAACTGGCAACCAACTTCATATTCCAGATGCCAATTCAACTTTCACTTGCAAATAGCTAATTCGTTCAGCCTCACGAATTTGCAACTGGCACCCAGATGCCAATTCGATTTTTATGTAAAAATCTTAATAAAAGTTGAATTGGCAACACGCAACTGGCAACTAACCTCATATTCCAGATGCCAATTCAACTTTCACTTGCAAATAGCCAATTCGTTTAACCTCACAAATTGGCAACTGACAACTGGCAGCCAGATGCCAACTCGACTTCTGTCAGTAATGGTAAATAAAAAGCGAATTGGCAACTGGCAGCCAGATGCCAATTCGATTTTTATGTAAAAATCTTAATAAAAGTTGAATTGGCAACTGGCAACCAACTTCATATTCCAGATGCCTGTTCAACTTTCACTTGCAAATAGCCAATTTGTTCAACCTAACGAATTGACAACTGGCAATTGGCAGCCAGATGCCATTTCGATTTTTATGTAAAAATCTTAATAAAAGTTAAATTGGCAACTGGCAACCAGATGCCAATTCGTTCAACCTCGCGAATTGGCAACTGGCAACTGGCAGCAAGATGCCAATTCGATTTATATGTAAAAATCTTAATAAAAGTTGAATTGGCAACTAGCAAGTGGCAACCAACCTCATATTCCAGATGCCAATTCAACTCACGAATTGGCAACTGACAACTGGCAACAAGATGCCAATTCGTTCCAATATAAAGTTGGTTGCCAGTTGCCAGTTGCCAATTCAACTTTTATTAAGATTTTTACATAAAAACCGAATTGGCATCTGGCTGCCAGTTGCCAGTTGCCAATTCGCTTTTTATTCACAATTACTGACAGAAGTCGAATTGGCATCTGGCTGCCAGTTGTCAGTTGCCAATTCGTGAGTTGAATTGGCATCTGGAATATGAGGTTGGTTGCCACTTGCTAGTTGCCAATTCAACTTTTATTAAGATTTTTACATAAAAATCGAATTGGCATCTGGTTGCCGGTTGCCAGTTGCCAATTCAACTTTTATCAAGATTTTTTAATAAAAATCGAATTGGCATCTGGCTACCAGATGCCAATTCGTTCAACCTCGCGAATTGGCATCTGGTTGCCAGTTGCCAGTTGCCAATTCAACTTTTATCAAGATTTTTTAATAAAAATCGAATTGGCATCTGGCTGCCAATTGCCAGTTGTCAATTCGTTAGGTTGAACGAATTGGCTATTTGCTAGTGAAAGTTGAACTGGCATCTGGAATATGAAGTTGGTTGCCAGTTGCCAGTTGCCAATTCAACTTTTATTTTTTTAAGATTTTTACATAAAACTCGAATTGGCTTCGGCTGCCAGTTGCCAATTCGTGAGTTTGAACGAATTTGTTATTGGCAAGTAAAAGTTGAATTGGCATCTGGAATATAAAGTTGGTTGCCAGTTGCCAGTTGCCAATTCAACTTTTATTGAGATTTTTGAACGAATTTGTTATTGGCAAGTGAAAGTTGAATTGGCATCTGGAATATAAAGTTGGTTGCCAGTTGCTAGTTGCCAATTCAACTTTTATTAAGATTTTTACATAAAAATCGAATTGGCATCTGGCTGCCAATTGCCAGTTGTCAGTTCGTTAGGTTGATCGAATTGGCTATTTGCAAGTGAAAGTTGAATTGGCATCTGGAATATGAAGTTGGTTGCCAGTTGCCAGTTGCCAGTTACCAATTCAACTTTTATTAAGAATTTTACATAAAAATCGAATTGGCATCTGGCTGCCAGTTGCTAGTTGCCAATTCGCTTTTTATTCACAATTACTGACAGAAGTCGAATTGGCATCTGGCTGCCAGTTGCCAGATGCCAGTTCACGAGGTTGAACGAATTAGCATCTGGTTCCCAGTTGCCAGTTGCCAATTCAACTTTTATTAAGATTTTTAAATAAAAATTGAATTGGCATCTGGCTGCCAATTGCCAGTTGCCAATTCGTTAGGTTGAACGAATTGGCTATTTGCAAGTGAAAGTTGAATTGGCATCTGGAATATGAAGTTGGTTGCCAGTTGCCAGTTGCCAATTCAATTTTATTAAGATTTTTACATAAAAATCGAATTGGCATCTGGTTGCCAATTGCCAGTTGCCAATTCGTTAGGTTGAACGAATTGGCTATTTGCAAGTGAAAGTTGAACAGGCATCTGGAATATGAAGTTGGTTGCCAGTTGCCAATTCAACTTTTATTAAGATTTTTACATAAAAATTGAATTGGCATTTGGCTGCCAGTTGCCAGTTGCCAATTCGGTTTTTATTCACAATTACTGACAGAACTCGAATTGGCATCTGGCTGCCAGTTGCCAGTTGCCAATTCGTGAGGGTGAACGAATTTGTTATTTGCAAGTGAAAGTTGAATTGGCATCTGGAATATAAAGTTGGTTGCCAGTTGCCAGTTGCCAATTCAACTTTTATTAAGATATTTACATAAAAATTGAATTGGCATTTGGCTGCCAGTTGCCAATTCGCTTTTTATTCACAATTACTGACAGAAGTCGAATTGGCATCAGGCTGCCAGTTGCCATTTGCTAATTCGAGATGTTGAACGAACTGGCTATTCGCGAGTGAAAGTTGAATTGGCATCTGGAATATGAAGTTGGTTGCCAGTTGCCAGTTACCAATTCATTTTTTATTAAGATTTTTACATAAAAATCGAATTGGCATCTGGGTGCCAGTTGCCAGTTGCCAATTCGCGAGGTTGAACGAATTGGCATCTGGCTGCCAATTGCCAGTTGCCAATTCGCTTTTTATTCACAATTACTGACAGAAGTCGAATTGGCATCTGGCTGCCAGTTGCCAGTTGCCAGTTGCCAATTCGTGAGGTTGAACGAATTGGCTATTTGCAAGTGAAAGTTGAATTGGCATCTGGAATATAAAGTTGGTTGCCAGTTGCCAATTCAATTTTATTAAGATAGTTCGGTCGAAAATAGTCTTCGCGTGAAACGTATATGGCACATAATATGTATACGTTTGACTTCGAATTTTATAGGAACACGAAAACGAATATCTCACATGCAGAAAAAGGCAAATAAAAACGAAATGTAACGATGTTTGGGAGGCATCTATATAGGTATATACATGTATATAGTTGTAATGTGGAGAGCCGAAATGCAATGACACGATTATCCAAGAAAGTCCAAGGTAAACGACATGCGATCAACACTTATTAGAACTTAAACACAGAGTAAACTTAATATATCTGCATGGCCGGCTCCTGTGGATCGGTTCCGATCCTCTTCCTGGAATGACTTAAGCAAAAGTATAATTTGTACTTTCATGCACTTTAATATCACAACCTATGACACATATACGTTTCGGTGTCAACTGTCAAAAATGACCAAACGAATATGTCACATTAAACACGTGTTATATTTAAGGTCGAATATATCACACACGTGTGATATATACGTTCCGGGACATATACGGTTCAACAGCGCTTGTATATTATTATTAAACTTTTGTAATGGTAAAATAGCGAACACCGTGATGTCCATATTAAAGTACCTTAAAGAAACGAAATATAAGGAACCTTAGAGGACTGGTTACGGGAACACTGTTTACCAAGCAGAACAAACAGATAGGCTTACCAGCCACTGGCTACATTTTTTTTTCAATTATTTTATTTCGTCAGGCTACATTTGTAACAACAGCCATATAAGAAATATTACTTATAAACAAGAATAGGTAACACAATTTAACAGTGCTAGTGAAATAAATATAAACATCAACAGTGCATTTACTGATTCTTTCAAAGTGATGGGTGTGGGGTGGGGGCAATGCTGAAAACTATCTTCTTCTTTCAAAAGTTTGATAGTACTATGAGTATTATTATACTTCACGTTAGACGATTACAACAATACAGAGTTGGGAGAATTTGTTTCATATCAATGGTCAGCACGTGGAAAGCATGGAAAGTACAAGTGTTAGTTATTGTATAATGAATTCAATGATCGTAGTCTAAACAAATTGTTTTTCATTGCACAGACATCTGGAACGCGTGGTGATATCATGAATTAACGTTTTTAAGGATAATAGAAGTAAATGTGCTAAGATTCTTTAACGTATCAATATCAGTGCTGTTTAAAAGCTGGTTATATTTGATAACATTTGAATGTCTATAAAAATGTAAAGGAATTAGTGACTTTCTTTGAGCGCTTAATTGTTTGCACACAAAAAGATAGTGATACTCATCACCTAAGTCATTTAAACATTTTGACATTTTCTATCATTGTACGCAATATTAAACCATCTTCCAGTTTCAACTGGGAACTTATGATTCGCTGTTCGGAGTCTGAGAATTGGTGAGTACATGTGTTTTGGCAATATCGTTAAATAATCTTCACGTTTATGCTGTTCTTTAAACAGATTGTAAAGTTTGCCTTTATTTGATACTCGCATTTTACTTTGCCAATCTGCTATATACTGGTCAATTAGATTTTGTTTTATCAGTAAATGTATATTATTTGATGAAAGATTCTTTTGGTTGATGTAGATAACTGTATTGCCCGATATATCAAAAATAATTTTCATGAAACTTAATTCTTTAAAAGAGCGACCACTATTAGTCATAATTTTATAAACAATGTTTAAATATTTATCTTGATCTCCTGTAACTAATTTATTCCAGTATTTGATAATTCTTGTTTTTATTATAATATCTAATGGAAATGTACCCAATTCTCCATATAGCATATATGCCGGGGAACTTTTCCCACCCCCCTTTTTTTTTTCAAAAAAAAAAAAAAAAAATGTTAGTAGTATAGGTTGGCAGTATGGGGGAAATATGGCAATATGGGGGATTTTTATTGGAAAAGAGTGGCAGTATGGGGGATTATCGTGGCAGTATGGGGGATTTTTATGGGGGAAATATGGCAGTATGGGGGATTTTTATTGGGAAAGAGTGGCAGTATGGGGGATTCTTTTTAAAATAAAAAAACAAACATTTGTTTACAGTTATAAGTTTTTTATTCAATAAATTACATCAAATCGATATTATCTTTGTTTTTGTGTTGTTGTTGTCCTGCTTATCTCCACCATGACATGTACCGTATACGTCCATGCTCTATGGTCCTCATGTAGAGGAGTTCCGTAGTGTCAACGATTCTTTTTGTTATTTCATTGCAGAGTTTCTTAGTCTGAAGATGTATTATTCTATCTTCAGTTTCAATTTTACAGTCTTCCCCTAGTATAGCTTTCATTGGAGGGGTGATGGTAATTTTTTTTCCGGTTCTATGAATATATCCAATAGTTCCCAATGTAAACCATTTCTTGATTGTTTTCAAGAGTAATCCAAGTTCACGTTCGTAGATTTCAAATTCCATGGATACTGTCCATTTGAAAGCTTTAGTGCAGAGTAGCATGGTCTTGAAGCTTTTCCAGTGGTAGGATGCTTGATTTTTCGGTAAGGATAAGTTGAATTTTATCCTGGTTCTGAAAGTCAGTTTTCCGTTCAGCGCAGTTTCAGACCAAGGCATCAGTCTGAATTGTCTTTCAGCCATAGCAATGTGATGATTTGGTGTATATCCAAAAGATGCAAGAAGAGGTCCTTGATTGCATTCCGTGATGTCAGTTACTTTTATAAGTAATTTCAACGGTTTCACCTCTGGTTTAATACGTTTTTCATGGGTTGATGGTCTATCTCTGTCTTCTTTTAACATTCCTGGTCTGTACACCATTGTCAAAAATCACAGGTGGTATGACCCGTGGTATGAGTGGTACTATAAACTATAAACCAATATTGGTCTGTTTTATAGGGAATGTTTCCCCATAGGAACACAAGGTGGAACACAAGGTGGAACACAAGGTGGAACACAAGGTGGAAAAGAAGACAAAACACATTTTAGTTTTGATGTCTTTTATTGAATCATTAATTATGAACAAGAACAAGTATTGAAAAAAACAGTATGAACAAGTATTTGAAACAGTATGAACAAGTATTGAAAAAACAAGAATACATTTTATGAATTATGATAAACAATTTTATGTGAGACGAGACATTTGAAAGAATAAGCTGCATTATCCTGTGAGGTTCTACCCTCTGTGGTACACCACTGACACGGAGGTGTTTTTGGCACCTGTATTGCTAGCCTGTACAATTGTCCATAACATAGTCTAAACCACCGTGCCACTGCTTTATCATTGTCCCAATAACGTCTGGGTCTAAATCGGGTGGTGAGAACTGTATTCAGATCACAACCTCGGACTAACATGTCCAAGGCAAAAAGACAGTAAACACCGCACATAAGTGTTCTTCCATCTTGAAGTCTCATTGAATTCATTGAGTAATGTCTGGTATTGTTCTGTAGGAAAGGTTGAATATGGTCTTCCAATGGAGGTAGTCCATACGAATCAAAGTAGATGGCTGTATTTTCCTTGAAGAAGATAGCCACCCAATGTTCTCCGGCTTGATCCGAGTTGTGAGTGTTCACAATGTAAGCTTTCACATGGGGTGGTTTTCGATTCGGTAAAAGATCCTTAGGGCACACCAGTGCATGTAAAGGAGACAAGATGATCGATTTATCCAGAATATATTGCAGTTCAATTGTATCCATAGTTCCACACTTTTTTGACCCGATCAGCCCACTTGTTGATCCAGACTGACTCTTGGTTTTGGTGTTGTTGCTTTAAATCTGTCCAGAGTTTGTAAGCCCGAATGATCTCATCAGGGGTGGACTGATATTCACAAAGCATGGGATACCACTGAGCGATGACTTTTTGAAGATCCAGTTCTTTGAGGGCAATCTCATTGTATAACTCCACCCAGATGTCTGTGTCGGCCATGCAGAGCACGTGTTGCAGTTGACTCGGGTGATCAATTTGACATCCCGAGCAGTCTTTGTGAACCATAACATAGATCAATGTCTGCAAGTTCTCTATCACGGCTGTCTCTAAATCCCTTTGAATTTGAGCCAAATTGTGGTCCAAATGATTCTGGTCATACTTCGCCTTTTTCTCAGGAGGAGGTTCAGACACGACCTCCATATAGGCTTTTTCTAGTGTTTTCTCATAGTTCTCTTCCATGATGATGAATCGTAGGATTAATAGTCCGTGATCACTTCTCTGATGCCGTTGATTTCAATCTGATTGTCGTATTCAGCATACACGAGCACGTTGATCGGATTGGCGAGTGGTCCAGCAAACTGAAGCTCTATGCGTAGGTTCCCCGTTTTTATAGGATGGAGCTGTCCTTCTTCACTCCCTTGATCTGCTGTCAGATCAAATCCCCACAGTGTGTAGCCGTCCATATACTCGGCCATTGTGAGCCCCATGGTCCGATTGACACCGAGAGCTCCAAGAGCTTGATGCAGCCCCACGTAGGACCTTAAGCAATCTCCATCTGCAAAGTTCGGATAGTAAGCTCGGTTGGTTTTACCATCAACGCTGACCTCTATTTTTGACAGTCCAAAATGCTGAAAATCAAGAGGGTTGCTGGCTAAGGTTCCGTTCATGAAGGCATTTCTGACCATGCCAATGAATAAGCGTTTAGGCAGCTGTCCTTGGAAGAGATGATCTTCAATTTTAGATCTTTGACCTCCAGAGATGGTGAAGGTTTTAACCTC
>JAFMSR010000014.1:37495202-37520317 GCA_022818135.1 Saxidomus purpurata
TTGTGCTCAGTATCTTGAGACCTATATCATCCATAGTCTTTAAACTTCATAGGATGTTTGGTCTTACTGAGTAGGTGATCCTTACTGTTTTAATGTTAGTGAGTCAAAGGTCAAGGTCACAGTGAGTTCCGTTAGCTTTTGCTTTAGAACACTCAACAGGTCTCAATTTTCATTTGACTTTCATAAAACTAACTCTATAATTTGAGAACAGTCTTCAACGTTCATAGGATGATTGGTCTTATTGAGTAGATGAGCCCTACTGTTTTGGGGGTCAGTGGGTCAAGGTCACAGTGAACTACATAAGCTTTTCCTTGATAACATTCCAAACGATTTTCACAAAGCTAACTCAGAACAGTTTAGTCTGTCCTACTTGTAGAGCTATGTGCCTCTTGTTTTGTTTTATGATGCACTTTGAACAAGTATTTCGATATTTTCTTTCACTTACTGTGATATATTAAGAATTTCTATGTTGTTTATTGTATTAAATGAAAAAAAGCGGAGCTCTCATAAAGCAGTCTCATTATATCTATCCACAAGGCCGCCACGTGAATGTGTTTTCCACAAAGCAAAAGCCATGTTGCACATGGCCAAGTTGCACGTGACCCAATCCCCACGCCAAAACAAGGTTTGTGTGTGATAGGTTGGAGAAAAAAATAATCAAAGGTCAAATAATTTTAAATGTAAAAAGTGTGGACATACTTTATATGTATACAGGATAAAGATATCGTAGACTTAAAGATGGTAGTGCCAATCCTAATCATGAACGGTTTTTAGGTATTGTGTCATATTTATACGGAGCAATAGTATTGCATGAAGACACTACATCCCCATCACAAACTATGAACTTGTCTTTATATCAACGTCCATAACCACATGCCAGAATTCTGCAATGCTCACCGCCAGAGTTCAGGCGGTTTCGTCGTGCTTATAAACAAATAAATTGATAAACCGAGAAATAACAGACGGCCCCTTAATTTCCAAGACAAATCACACACATACAACATGTCCATGCATGGTATTCCTTAAGTTTGTGTTGCAGAAGCTATATGAATATGATATCTCGAACATTTTCAAGTTGTCTACTCTCTGTTTATCAACATTAAAAGGTGTAAAAGATGCAACTTTTAAACATTTACGCGAGTAAAATTGAACACCAGTCCTAATGATCTCGTCTGAACTCATCCGAGTGTATATTTTCTTTTAGTCCCTTAAAAAGAGGTTGTATTCATCCTAGCGGTACATCGTGTCCCACATATTGACTGAACATAGAAAGTTTATTAATGGTACATTCGCACGCGACACGTATCATCTGCGGCACGAGCTCCCAGTTCTCAAAGACGAGCGTTTCTCCTTCATGCAGTAACATGTTGCAATGGCCAGTTTTCTTGCGAAGCATATTCAAAGAGAACTTGGTCTGCTTGCACTGCCCGTGACCTGAAGGAAAATGACATTCAAGGTTTTTTTTTAAGTTATTAAAAAAAAGAGATAAATTTGCAGGTGTGTCACTAGCAGATGCAACTTTTTTCTAAAGATCAATGTACATGTAACAACTTTTATAGAAATACATTATCATTAAGTATTTGAATTGCTGCATTATTTGTGTTACTATACTTTGCAAGGATGTAAAAAGCCGGTCAAATTCTTTTGTCGTCATTTGGGAGATTTCCTTTCTGTTATTTTAAATCGAAATAACTCTTACTTGTTCCACCGATAGTGAAGCAGTCTGTATCTCCAGTTTTGCACACGGCCTCATTTATAAAACGCGGGAACATGTCGTCTGTTAACTTGGTGGTTGCAGCACACAGTGTACACATATGTACATACCTCCTGTCTGTTGTAAGTGTACCCTTCTTCTGGCAATATTCTTCTCTAGTGTAGGAACCTGTAATTTAAAATTCCAGATACGTTGTGGAACTGTAACTAAACAACGGTGCTCCGTTAGGGCCATTGCCTTCTCTCTGCTTATATAGCAGTTACAATTACAATACACAAAGTCACGATGGCGATGATAGAAGTTGCAATTATAATGCACAAAGTCACAATGGCGATACGCGAAGTTGCGATTATAAAGTTGCGATTACAATACACAAAGTCACGATGGCGATACGCGAAGTTGCGATTACAATACACAAAGTCACGATGGCGATACGCGAAGTCACGATTACAATACACAAAGTCGCGATGGCGATACGCGAAGTTACGATTATAATACACAAAGTCACGATGGCGTTACGCGAAGCTGCGATTACAATACACAAAGTCACGATGGCGATACGCGAAGTTGCGATTACAATACACAAAGTCACGATGGCGATACGCCAAATTGCGATTACAATACACAAAGTCACGATGGCGTTACGCGAAGCTGCGATTACAATACACAAAGTCACGATGGCGATACGCGAAGTTGCGATTATAATACACAAAGTCACGATGGCGATACGCGAAGTTACGATTACAATACACAAAGTCACGATGTCAATACGTAAAATTACGATGGCAATACGCGTGGCTTTGCTTCGTCATTTCGCACATCTTCATCGTTACTTCGTGCGTCGCCAGTTTTGCGTTCAGTAAAATTTAAGAGAACGATATTGTTCTAAATATATTAACGGTCAATGACTATCATGTGTATACACATCTTGTGTTCAGTATTTCTAGTTCACAATAAATGAATAAGATAAAGACCCCATCAGGCACATCACAAAGTTATAAAGCTACTTCTGAGATCAAATGTGTCTGTTGAGCGTTTGAAGACGACAAAATATATAACTGAATATACCATCGGCATTCCTTTTTGTTCTTGCGTTGCCAGCGGCGAGTCCGAGAAGTGCAGAGGGGTGTAACGTAGTGTTAGCGGAACGCCAAATAAAGTCAAGGTCACGTTTGCTACCAGAGCCCTTAAAAAGAATAAAGTTACACGTAATTTAACATTATTAAGTCTATATTATTGTAAGACGTAACCAAACTTTGTTTCCTGCAATTTTCTGATGAATTATTGGCTGACTCTTTAACATTAAGTACTTTACTGAGTTGTGAACACCTGCTTTATAATAAATCTTAACATAAAAAATCGTTGGCAATAAGCAAAGTTTGTTGTATATTGTGTTATGTATCACCAAATATAACATATTATACACGTGTGAAAAATAGCACATACACAAATCGTAATAGTATGATAAATTTCCCATTCACAGTCAAAGATGGGGGAAGGCGTGAAAAGGATGTGCAAGATGTTGGTATAACCCCTTAATCGCTCACTACAACCACTGCAAACTTTGTGCACATTTTCAAACCCACACCACTATTTTCTTTAACCCTTATGCTGCTAAGTTTCTAAAATACACGTGTCCATATTTCAATAGCGACAACTGGTGAAAATCTACTGACTAAAAAGTGAAGGGCGCAGATAATGATCTGCATGTCGCGAGGGCATTACCTGCAGCAAGCGAGGTAAAAGTTTACTAACCAGTAAAATAATGATGTTAGTTACTATTGTCATTGAATATCAAAACTTTTGTACCTCAACGTAGTGTTTTAATTGCTCAAGACCACTGAGAATATCCGGGTCTAACGTTGACGTCCTTGCTGCAGCTGTAACCGCATTCTTTGTAGACAAAGTTGAAGCCGGCGTTACAGAATATGTAGTCTGTTTTAAAGTGACTGGTTCAGTCTTGAAGTTTGAATTTCGTTCGCTAGTCGTTGAATGAATTTCATGTGTTGGGCTACTAAGTAATGTACTTGTAACACTTTTGTTGTATGTAGTTGTGACTTTTAGTTGTGACGTACCCGTTTTAACAGTTTGTTGCGTGCTTGTTACTGTATGGGGTGTCTCGGTAGAAGCTTGTGTTACTCTGTCTTGTGTTGCTTTGTTCATATCAGTTACTTTGTTCACTGTTGAAATATTGGGTAAAGCTGTTACTGTATTATCCGTAACGTTATATAATGATGGTGTGACGTACGTTGTGTCGGAAATGCGCGTCACAACACTAGTATTATCCATTGACTTGTTAGTGATTTCACTTGAAGTTGGGGTCTCCGTAGATAATGTCTTCTTCGGGATATGTTCACTTCCAGGTGTTCCTGAATTCGTTAACTCGGTGTCATTCTGAAAAGTTGTTGAATTCATGACTTTCAGGAACGCAGTCAATTTGTTTACGTCATCGACTATCGTCTGCTTTGCAACAAGGTTGTCAAGCGTTGTAAGGGAACCTGTGCTTCCGTCGACCTGAATTTTTATATTATGTGATTAAACAGCATACATGGTACAGTTATATTTTAATGTGACTAAACAGCAAACATGGTACAGTTATTACTTTATATACTTTAGTCAGAACATCTGGTTGCAGACGACGGTTGGCTTCATTTATGACTCTGAAATGTACTGTCAGGTATGTTTGATCATTTCGGCAAAGCCATTAGTTTACAATGACCAGTACTCAAGAGTTTATTCATTCGACTGACAGCCGGATAATTTGTTTGTGTAATAATTTAGTTTATCTTTCTAAGGTCGATCACTTCGAGTTACAGTATAACTTGTATTAAAGTGACATTATGCGCATTTTTTTTCCAAGTTAAAATCCAGCTGAAAATGGTGTGTATGCAAAAGCGTAGAGGAAATAATAGCTTTTAACCCAATACACACCAAACTCTTCCCGCTACCAGTATGAAAAAATAACTTTCCAAATATTGACTTTTTTATTTGACTGGGAGAGTCGATTTAAGAAAAGAGCAACTGCATGCAGGAGTTGCTTCCCTTCCACTGTCAAAATCTCTACCAACATCAATAAAAACGACACAATCAACCATCATTTTATCAGTCCGATTATTTTATATCTAAAGCACCAACTTCAAATACTAATGCGGCATAATCATTAATTTAACGCATTTAAATGCACAGCAACCAAACATTGCTTTTATAAAACTATCACCAAAAATACACGATGTGCAGTAAGATGCGCATAATGTCACTTTAAGAGACCGCCATTGAGAAGTTGAAAAAGTGGTCTCTTAGAAAAACAGTCTCTTAATATGACATAATGTCTTCTTTGGTTTCTTTGGTTTCAAAGATACTGGTCTCTTAGTACACGTGGCCACTTAATACACCTGATCATTCAATACACGTAGTCTCTCCAGCAACGTTGACTGCACTTGCACGTATATGCCTCCTTGAAAAAAGCAAATATGCAATGGTCCTGATCCCGGTATGGTTCAAACCAGCGACCTGTGTTCAAGCGGTCGACATTACTCCAGTGCTTACCGGTAATGCAGTATAAAAACATAATGTAGTTTACATGTATGTGACATGGTCCACTGCTCACACTCTTCAATTGAACATTTTGTCAGTTACGTGTGACGAAAAAAAAATGTACATATTAAGAGTTGTTAAATTAGATCTTTCAATAAAAAATACAAAGTCTTACGGTTACAGGTCTGGTTAAATTAATCATATTTGGGAAATTTTCCGATGCTTCGTCCTGCGTCGCAGCCATGTAGTCTTTGACATAGCTGCCTCCCATGTCATGTAGAAAGGACCGCATGTGCTCGTCGTTTAGTTGAACCATTCTGGTAAAGATGTAAGGATCTAAGCATTTCGCGCACTCAGTATCTACCTTTTATTACTTTGGTTGTAAAATTTTGTGTACGCATATATTTATTATAGCAGTGTCAAATTATCTTAGATGAACTGTATTTCACTACAAAACGTCAAGCTTGGACCTACTTCGGGTCAACCAAACTGTACTGTAGACACAAAAATACGTATAACGATATTGTTTACTTGTAGAAATAGATGCTAAATACTTAAGATATACTATATTATGATTTTTTTCCTTTTAAGAAAAACATCCCTATCAAACATTTGTTTCAAGAGAAAGGAGAAATTGTGACGATGTTGTAAATTATTCAGAAAAGACATGAGTAATGCCTCTAACGACTGATGCTAATTTATACTTAAGATGCTCCATATTTTGTTTCTCACGTACGGTTGTTATCATACGTGACATAAACATATCGGGTCTGCTGCCCTGTTAATCAAGGAGTGTACAAACCTAGCGTATGGCATTGACAAGGCCTCTGAACACATCATGAAGGACGCATTTTTCAGTGTTTGTAACGTCACCGTACCAGGAAGACTTCCGGCACTCCTTCTATCATAACTTCTGACATTCCCTCTGGTATGTCTGCTTTGTTGACCCTGATCTACATAGAAAACAAGGTTATCCTATAAACGTAAAATCAAGATATGCATGTAACAGCAGAAGTCATCAGTACGCGGACACTCCCCAATTTACTGTTTTCAGACATACTTAGTTACATTGTACCTTGTATATGAAATCTTAGTCGTAAACGTAATTTTCGGTATTGTAGATGCATAAATCAAAACCGAGCTTCTGGTGAAGACAGCCCCCTACTATATAGCAGAGGTTTTGAAAATCTCATAAAAAGTTTAAATGCTTTGCAAATGTTTCTATAATATTCATGAAAATGTCGTTTAATTGCGCGCGTATCTATAGACAGTT
This sequence comes from Saxidomus purpurata, assembly GCA_022818135.1. Classification (NCBI taxonomy): domain Eukaryota; kingdom Metazoa; phylum Mollusca; class Bivalvia; order Venerida; family Veneridae; genus Saxidomus; species Saxidomus purpurata. The sequence continues at coordinate 37,501,724 of JAFMSR010000014.1, forward strand.
ATTAGCCAAATTTGTTCATACAAAATAACTTCATGAAAACAGCAAAAATGCATGAATTGTGGACAGCTGAATATTTTCTTATGGTTGTAAGAATTAAATACAAATACAAATTATTTGTCCGTTAAAAACCAAATATTACAACGTATCTTTTATATTGCATTGTTAGATATGGTCACTTTTGCCGTGACTGTTCTTCGTGCGGAGCCAAACCGCACATGTTCAGTGCGTTACTACAACAACAACTAAATATCTGAAAAACGAGAGTTGATTTCGAAAAAAAGTGTTAGCGAACTGGTCCTCCCTGTCTACGTTTGCCCTCTGTATTCATATATCAATAACAATGCACATCAGTATTTGGTATTTTTATGGTAAATGCAATGACTGAAAATACATTTGTGTATATTTTATTAACTTTTCGTAAAGCACAAAACCATATCATACACTATTCATGTAATCATTTGTTTGTTTGAAAGAACATTTATCCTTCAATTGCACGCAATAGAAACCGTGAAGTTGACTATATATCTAATGGTACATGGTTATTTAGCTTTTAATTAACAAATCCGGTTATTTCGAACTACGGCTATTGCGAATACACATCTATTAAAATAGTCACATGCTTAGTTTCCGACCAAATAACGACGTAAAATGAGTAACACTAAGTGAAATACACGAGTACATGTACTTATTTTCGTGTTTTTTTACAAAACCTCAAATTAAAAATGCCTAAAATTATTGTGAACTTACGTGATGTAAACGCCTTTCCCTTGCAAATTAAACTGGATAGAAACGCAGCGATGACAAAATAAACACACAATTTCCTGGAATATGTGTTTCCTATCATCTTTTTAAGTAACTCGAAAGCAAAATTTGTAAGACTGGTTGTTCAAAATATTCACTTTCAGCATTTTAAGAGTGTATCTCACGACCCCTAGTACGAGTTTATTATTAATATAATCCTGAACTCGATGCAGGGGACGTCCCAGTAAAATCCGGGTCAGACCATTCCTTTCATTAGAGATAATGTTACATAGAGGTCGTGTTATCAATGGAATTTATCGGACAAAGTTGATAGGCATTAAGAAAAATTAAGTGAATTTGTAAAGGTGTCCGTAATCAATTTGTGGTCAATTAGAACGAGTGTATCTTGTGAGTTTGAATGTACTGATTGCAAAGTCTGATTTATATGTATTTGATCTTCGACTGAACGTGATTTATGTATTTGCTGACTTCTTCTTTGGCATAATTTGATTGGATGTCTTCATTTTGTGTCTTTATTTATCCGTTAGAATCTACTACCGTTTTCAATTGTGAATCGTCTGCATACGTAATTTTTTTTAGATGACCGGACAAAACCTTCTTGTGAACTTGCATGAAGCAAAACTTTAACAGAGTTGCTGATCATGACGGTTTAAAGTGGCAACGTGCTTGGAGCATACGACACGTCCGTGAACATTGTATGAAACCGACATCTTTAAATAGCAGTAGAGGGACCATCTGATTATGTAGTGAATAGTATCTTAACTAAATGATGAATGGCAAATCCGTAAGATTTATACATTGTATGTCCATTTTGATGACATGTTACATAAAACTTTCTACCGTGGTAAATGCACACAGGCGGTCAAGTTTCTATCCTACGAAATCTTAACTAAACGTGGGAATGAGATAGATGTTTTTATCATGCATGCGAGCGAAAATGTCTCCTTATATAATTTGAACCAATATTTATTATACATTGTACTTACATGGAAATATATGTAGTATAAAAACACACTCAGTAAAACGGACGTTGCTATGGCAGTTTGGCATTAACACATATTGTGTCATGGTGCGGATGTAAAGCGTCGGATTCCTAACCCCGGGGATCGAGGATTCAACATCCCTGGAAGAAGTCGCCGGAATTAGTTGATATAAATTCCAAGAGAGGTAAAAAGTGTTTAAAATGTTTGCTTGGCATGAAATCCTCGACATATGTGCCATAAACAAGAAACTATATACAGTCCATATAGTATCGACCTGTCCGGTTTAGGGTAAATTATGTTTATAAAGGCATATGTATGTTGCTTTACATGATAATGTATTATAAGCTTAAATATTTACCAGTAGAATTAAACAAACCAGTCAGTGCAGTCACAGATCTGTTCTCAAGTGTTCTCCGCTTCTGAACATGAAAACCAGACGTCTGTGGTTTTACACACCCGGCCACTAAGCCAGCTGAACACCCGGACTAACATAAACAATGCTCGTTTAGCATGTACCATCAATAAGTTGTTCGGCACATGTAAATTACTACTACAATACTTCATTGATAGAAACAAGACGTTTAAACTTTATGTTTTTTTTACAAAAATTGCGATACAAGTTCAACAACTTGTTCGAGATCGCGCTCGTTGGCACAGATGGGCGCGTTGTTGTGGCCTTACACGGCTGAGGAAACCGGAGTAAACATCCTTTTGTGACCACGTGATCACCCCACATGCACACACCGGGTATCGAACCCTGACCGCAGCGTTTTGAAGCCAGCACTCTAACCACTGAGCTAGCCGGACAAGATATAAGAACTGTACTTGTATTGTTCTATGTACAGTATCTTACATACTCATAAACCGAAAAAGTGAATATAGTACAGTATTTGAAATGACTGACACGATGAATATTTTGTAGATTTTTTTTTCGGGGAGGGGGGGGGGTATCTAGCAGGGGGGCATTGCCCAGTATAGTGGCGAGTTTCTTTTATGCACATAGTCAATGATCAAAGCTGCTATCGTCTATCTATCAATCTTCTATAGTACATAAATTTTAAGATAAGTTCTGACCTGTACTGGTAACCGTCGCTTTAGTGTATTCGAACCCGCTCCCCCATGATTGGATTGTGTGCATTTTCATTCATTGTTTCATAATGTGTTTTTTTTTCGAATAGTCAATGATTATGTTGACATGTTGGCGTGCATTTAAATGCATGTTACTTGTATATAGACTAAAGTCGATATTGTTGATAAAACCAGTGTGTCAAGTGTACCCTATACAACCGTATCAATTATTCAAATTAACTTAATGTTAATTTGATATAGCGCTAAAAACCGGCATATTTACCTTTTATCTCCAAAGTACAAATCAACGCTTGATATAAGCGGACTAATCAATACTAACTATAGAAAGTTACCCAACGAAACCTGTATGATTGAAACATTACAAAGGTCTCTACAACCCCGTGTCGCGGCCGGTCTCGTGAAACACTTTTTCGCTTCGTCTGTTTTAAATTAAAACATATGAGTTGTTAACAAGGCATTAAGTATTGAAATATTTATTGTCACATTAATTGTCATACAACTTTATTTGATTTCAATCACGGGATTTTTACATGCATTTACGTAAATGCATATCACTAAACATACTGTACATACAGTAGTCACAGAAGGATAAATGTAAAAGTTGAAAATGTAATTCTGTCCAAAAAAGAAAAAGAAAATGGAGATATTGTTTGTAAAAAATATTCGCACATGAAAAAACTCTCTGATATATGAATGTGAAATTCTTATTTCAAAACACAACGATATCTGTTGGACACTTTATTCTGAAGGGACTCTCTCATGGCGCATCGGAGTTTGGGTAGCGGACCAAGAGGCCCGAGTAACTGGATGTGTACGATCTGTAGACAGCCTTTCAACCAAGCAAAAATTCTTAATTGTTATCACATTTTTTGTGCGGGATGTTTGAAATCTCATGTGTATTCGTTCTGCAGAAATGGACTGTTTCCCTGCCCCATCTGTAAAGTGTTGATTCCTCTTCCGGTCTGGGGAGGACTGGATTCATTCGAAAGTATAAATACGTTTCAACGGAAAACATAGCCAGTGGATACGTGACATGATTACATCTATTGGTGAGATTCAAACCAGTGACCACAACAGCAATACTACACTTTCCTTTCCCTATGGCTTATCTAATTTCAAAATGACTACGTTGTTTTGACTGACTGTGTTCTTATCAATCACATACAAAGCGTGTTTGATTTTGTGTCGCAAATACTTATAATGTTGACGTATACAATATCAGTATTATATGGAGTGAATTGGTGTCTTTTGTTGACATTAAAATAAACGGCAGTATTACGTTAAATCATACAATCTAAGAAAGAAATAAAACGTCATATCCTAAACCTTTTCTGATCTTGTTGACTTTAATTTTATATAAGTCTTTGAATTTAGTGGTTTCTTGACGAAATAATATGACGCCATGCTAGCATACTACTTAGAATACGGGTTTATTACGGAGTCCTCCTATTGGGTTATTTAAAATATCGTGCTTCTAGTTGTCGGGTGTCATGTCTGCATGTAGCGATGTCATATCGCACTGGTATACACCGAATCGTATTTTCGTACGTCTTATCGCATTGTCGCGATGTCGTGTCGTATTGTCGTGAGTCGTGTCCTGCATTTTAGGTCAGCCCGACCCACGACAACACGAAGCGGCGAGCGGCAATGCGATATGGCATTCGACAACACGATACCACGCACATTATTTTCACATACATTGTCGCCATGTTGTGTCGCATTGTCGTGCGTTTCCTCTGCATAAACAGTACGACACACGACAAAGCCATACGACGCACGACATTTTCGCTATGCCATATCGCATTGTCGTGCGTCGACCGGTGTTTGATTAATATTCTCCTGTCTAAACTGATGTTTCTGCGAGCCAGTGACACGTTCTTTGCGAACAGGGGACACTATGTTGCGAGACATAATCAAGTTCACGCACCTGTTGATGATTTATTTACGGGTCGTGTAAACATAAGTACGCATGAATACTTAGGCTTGGTATAATGTTGTTGAATATACATTATCACCGCAAACAGGCGTCTTATATGTTTGCCAAGTCCGCTTGCGATGTGACTTTGACGGTTCGGCTTGTTTACGTGCGTGCGTCAATCCGTACCACCGGCTGTCTAGGTTTGAAGAATTTTGAATTGATTTGTTACATTTATTCACCACAATGGAACGGCGTGTTTCGCACAAAACACTGGCCTATAGCTCAAAGGTGAAAGTCTCATTTTGAGATTAAAAGTCGAAATGGACACATAGAACCATGTCCGGGCTGAAACTTCCACATCATTGAAGGATTTTTAATTGTTTACCACTATGGGACAGCATGTCACGCGCAAGATTCAGCTCTATGTCTCGAAGGTCAAGATCACACTTAGAGATAAAAAGTAAACGGGCATCTAGATATTTAAAAGAAAGCCGAATACTTTGAGCCATTTTCTTCTCACGGGGTCATGCAGAACTAGGATTTAGTTTAGAATTGAGAGGGTAGATGATTATGAAATAGAAAAAAACAGGCGAAAAATGTATATTTAGCTAAATGCCAGTGTAAAAATACTTCTGCAACGTATTGTATAGCATAAAATAAACCAAATATACCGTACAAACTTATTTCTACTATTACTGCGTGAAAATACATTTCGCCCTTTTAAAAAAAAGATGTTATACATTATCAAAAATAAGTGTTGAGCAATCTTGCCTTTTCTAAAATGCAATCATCGACCGCATCAAACACTGACATGTGTGCCTTCAAAAAAAGTAGTTTGCGGTTGTAGTTAAAAGTTCAGAATTGACGTTAATTTCAAATTTTCAGCACTCCCTCGCGCAATTGTTATCATCACTTTCAGTGCTTTGATATTTTATTGGCAGAAGCCAAGGTATTTTTTTTTTTTACAAAATATAGAGAATGTTTAACAAGCCATATATACTGTCGCAAATTGACTATTTCCGTGTAACCCTTTAAATTGCCCCAAACCCTGGTACATGTACCGTTTCTCTTCACGCACGAGACTGTTGAGTAAATGTCATTAGTATATGAATTGAATCAAACACAATGACAAAAGGCCTTGAGCAGTTTTAAGTATTAACGCATGCACCTTTTTATCATGATCTTTTATCCACATTGAGATACTTTAGAGGAAAGACCGGTCAAAATTGTTGGAGGTAAACATTTTTTATATACATGTATATATCGTGTTAGTATTGAAAATAGATCACCTAAACTTGTTATAAATATGTAAATGCTTAAAACACAACGGCGTCATATACTTCGGATAAACAAAGACAGGAGTGTACATGTAGGTCAGGCTACTTACATTTTATGAAAAGCAAGCATAATCCAGAAAAAATATAGATATTAACTTATGCTTAACTTGTAAATGGCTTTTTGACGTCATTTGTGTTAAACAGATGTTGCAAAATTAAATTTATAAAATTACGGAAAATATTGCATCTATACAGCTATACGCCTGATATGCAACCCTGACAGGGGTTCAACACGTATTCATGTTCTTTGGTTAGACTATGTATATAGTATGTCAATGGATCTAACTGGCAACACACCTGAACTGTATATCTCGCCAATAAATGTCTTGCATTTTGAGTACCGTTCAATTTTAAATTAAAAGCAAAAGAAAAACAAGATTTGGTTAAAAGAGTAAAATATAAAAGCATCTAGCAGTACAGCACAACTTGGGAGAGACACGAACTGCGCTGAACTGCTCTAGGGTAGGGGATCGGATGACGTCGGGGATAGATGGTTCCAGTTGTAGTTAGTTCTAGGGAAGAAGGAATACTTATAATACAAAAAATGCAGTCTGTAGTTTCTGTGACTAATAATTTCAATTTGGAGGCGAGCGCAGCGAGAACACAAATTACATCTCGTGATCTATCTGACTTAGACGACAGAACGTTGAACGTTGTTTATCAATCTTTTACGATTATGCATGTATATACATATTCAAGCAACTGCATGTATTTTTTTCTGTTTGCCTCAAATAGCACGGTAAAATCGTGCAGCTTGGGTTTTTGAAGTAAAAAGGCACACAAAGCTGCGAAATTGACTATAGCCACGATTTATTCGTGCAATAATTGTAAACTTAATATGACAGACCAGGATTTATTATATTAACGATCCCTTGACAGACCGAAGAGTTTTTCAAGGTAGGTGACGATTTATAAAATATGTTTTTAAGGTTTATAGCTGGAAACACAGCAAATTTTAGCTGTGTCTTTATAAAAAGTTAGTTGGCTGCCTGTCTGGCTTACAAGTTACACTATAATGGGTGTTAACGTTGACTGTACTGTAAAGAGGTGGTCATCTAGCAGGCTTGTTTGTTTATTATAGTGTCACCCCTACTTATAGGGGCTAGGCATTTCTGATTTGTTACACACCATATCTTTATCATATCTGAACTGCATTTGACAAACTTATTTCCTGTTGAGAGAATTGTTTAGATTTTTCTAATAATGCGGACGGAATGGTCTGACTAGGATAGTGAAAACGGAATGTTTAGAGATTTGTTGTCTATATTCAGTGGGAATAAAACTCTTATATTTATTGTCCCACATATATTTGTCATATACATTTTAAAAAATCGCGCCGACCATCTCTTTTACACATAGATCTTGCTTCCAGATTATGTTGTATAATTCGAAGACCAATTCACCAAATTAAGACAGATTTTGAAGTCATCAGTTGTTCATGTTTAGATTGGGTTCGAGACTTTAGCTATGAGTACATAATTACTTTGTTGATAGACTGTGCCTGTTTACAAGTATTGCTAAACTAGAAGCACTGTAAATACAATCTCTTGTTCACAATACACGTTATTGCATTTGATTATTCTCGCCATATTTTGTGTTTACTTCTTTAAAAGCTTATCAGAATCCGCTTTGTCTCCTACGAATTCAGAGATTGATTTACTTAAACCTGGCCGAGGACCACTTAAACAGAGTGATGGTGATGGTCCATTCGGATGTCCCCTGACGACACAGATAAGCAAGCTGATCATAGTCTACACAGGTTGTTGGAGCAGACTCAGTATCTGCCGGTGAGTTAGTTTGTAATTAGTTATTTACAAATATTGTACATGATGATAGAGGTCCAGACTAACCCACTTGTCGCCGGCAAGGTCGTTAAGGTATTTATTTAACATCGTTTGTATGATTGTTTTTCGCACTGGTACCCAGCAAGTTTAAGTCAAGGTGGCAATTTTGTAACATATATGATCTTTGCTGGTTGAAAGTTCTACTGTATACACATGCGTTATCAGATATTCCGATTAAGTTTATTTCTGACATGTGAAATGAAATAAAAGATTGTCAAAAAAGAAAAGGACTCACTGATGTTTATCAACTGAAATAAAATAAGTATGTTTACAGGTACAGAATAGTCCTTTGTAAAACTTACAGATTTATTATGCTGACTCAGCTACTGTCCTCTTGACCCCACGGGTGGGCATAGTGATCATAGTCTACACTGGAAGCGCATGCAGACTTACTTAAACTGATTTATTTTACTTTGATTGTATAGGTTTATTACGATAAGGCACGGTAGGGTAATTCAAAATTATTTACGTAAAACTGTATTTTACATTGATTGTATCGTTGATTGTGGTTTACGTTGGTCGCAAAGGCAGAATCATTTGTCGCCAGCAGGATAATTGATGGATAACCACTTCCGTTACATTCTTGGCAAGCTAAAGGGTTGTTTAAACTTGCATATTTCACATCTGTTGTAATGTGGATGATTGTGATTCACATTGGTGGTAAAGGCAGAATCACTTGTCGCCAATATGGTAATTGTTGTATGACTACTTTTGTTATATTATTGTTTGGCTATACGGGGTTGTTAAAAATTACTTGTTTAATATCGATTTTACTTGGATGATTGTGGTTCACATTGGTCGTAAAGGCAGAATCACTTGCCGCAAACATGATAAAAGTTGGATGACCACTTTCGTCACATTCTTGGCAGGCTACATGGTACTTTAAACTCGCCTATTTCGCATCGATTATATTTGGATGATTGTGGTTCACACTGGTCGTAAAGGCAGAATCACTTGTCTAACAAGGTCAACACTTGATCATCATGCTTGTGATATTTCTGAAACTACCAACATTTTTCTAAAAGTTTGAAATACATATTATAATATTAAAAAAAATGCTTACAGGTACACAATATTCGTTTTGTGAAACTTACACTGTATGAAATGTAAGTGTGAATCAGCCGATTGCCCCCTCACGACACAGATGTGCAGCCTGATCATGGTCTACACTGGAAGCGAAATTTAGCGCCACATTAACTCTGTATACATATCTATTTTACATTCATTGTATAGGCAGATTATATTGTACATCGGTAGACTGACATCACTGATGCTGAAGTCAGGGGCATTTACCGCCATTGAAATTCTGTATATATATTTAATTTACATTCATTGTATAGGCAGATTCTGATGTGCACTTGTTGAACGTCGGCAGGCCGACTGTTTACTAATGCTGAAGAGATGTTCATGCGGACTATGATCTATAACGGTTGCAAAATCGACCTCACCACCCGCAGGTTAGTAAAAACTCACGTAGTTTACATCGATTGAATAAGACGTACAGTATATTTTAATTTAAAAAACATGCACGCGTGTACTGAATATTCGTTTACTAAACTTAACAACTAAATGTTGGAACCCGATAATGGTCTACACTGGTGTTCAAGTCAGACTCATCTGCTGTGAACAAGGTATGGTTAAATGACTTACAAAACTTGACAATAGAATTTTGGTGTTGATTGAGTGCATTACTTTCCGGTGTGACGTCATGGATGTGGAAAGCTGGTAATGGTCTTCACTGGTTTTAAAGTCAGATTCATCTGCTGCAAACAAGGTATGGTAGCATTTTTGTTGCCGGCAGGTTCGCATTTATATATAGTTTCAACGTAATTTCTGTAAAAACGATTCAAAGTCTATAAGTTTACGTATTTATGACAAAGATATTGAGAATAAAAACTGTTATGAATGTAAAGAAATATCCGTAATTAAAAAGATAATATGTTTACATGTATATAATAATACATAAAACTACTAACAAAATTTAAAAAACGTGCTGACTGCATTCTAAAGGCTGATCATGGTCACATTGATTAGATGCGTAGCTAATTGAGACGGAACTGATGTGCAAGTTGACCATGATCTGCACTGGTTGAGAAAGCAGACTTACTTGTGCCAGCAGGTTAGTTTTTACTTATTGTTTAATAAAATTGAAACTGTTATACTGTTATTTAAAGAATACATTCTTACAGGTAGAGAATATTTGTTTGTAAACCATACGACACACTTATTGTACTGGTTCAACTGATTGTCTACTGCCGGTATGAGTTTTTATATTGGTCATGATATACACTAGTCGCGAAGGATTATTAGTTTATCGATGGTAAAGGTAGGGTTAAATGGCTAATCATTGTTGTCTTTAAATTCTTGTACATTTATACAGACCCTTGGTATAGATATAGCTGACGGCCCCTGACGGCCCCTGACAACATGGATATTCATATTTATCATAGTTTACACTGGTCTTTAAAGTGACATTATGCACATTTTTTTAAAGTAAAATTCCAGCTGAAATAGGTGTGTGTGAAAAGGGTAGAGGAAATAATAACTTTTGACCCAATACAACAAACTTTTCCTGCTACCAGTACGAAATAATAACTTTCCAAATATTACTTTTCCTATTTTGACTGGGAGAGTCAATTTAAGAAATAAACAAATGCATGTCGGAGTTGCTTCCCTTCCACTGGTGAGCAACACTAATAACACAAGGGAGTCACTGCCAAGGAAGGAATTATTATTTTATTCGTCCATTTCTATAATTTCTAAAGCACCAACTTCAAATATTAATGCGGCATTATCATTAGTTTAACACATTTAAATGCACAGCTACCGAAAATTGCTTTTATAAAGCTGTCACCAAAATTCACTATATGCAGTAAGATGAGCATAATGTCACTTTAAGGTAATGAATGTTGTAAATAAAGTAAGGTTCAGTTGATTATTGTATTATTTCTTTGATGGCTGCATGTTCGGCATTTCATTTGGATTTTTGTTTTAAATGTTTGAACTTCTAATTTAAGTAGTAATTTACAAGGATAATGAAGTTAATAGCTCTGGAGAATGAATGCGCTGTACACGTTTATGATAAAATGATGACGTGGCAATCTAGATGAAGTTGATCATAACTTATATTGGACTCGCATGCAATCAACAGGTAAGCTTTTACTTATAACCTGAATAAGATGAAAATGTCGTATATACTGTTATTTAAAGAATACATTCTTACAGGTAGAGACTATCAGTTTTAAGCTCGACTATTTGGTAGGGTGACAATCAAGGTCTAAAAAATGATGAACCGGGACAGATATTGCAACAAGCAATGTTATATACCAAAATGTTCGTAAGGTTTAGTAGTTTATGAAACCGCCGGCATAAATTGGCATAAGTGGTGGCGATCTGAGAAATCCAAGATGGCGTCCAAGATGGCCGCCAAAAATAAAAAATGCAGTTTTTGTAGTACTGTTGGTCCAAATGTTTTTCTTGAGATTGTGTCTAAGTTTTAAACATAGAAATGTATAAATTCACACAGAATATACGTTTTTATGAAAGAAAATATGAGTTTTAGTGAAAGATATGAAAATAATTGACAAATTTAGCCCTTTGTTTGGACAATTTTAGGGTATCGAGAGGTTTTTTTTTCCAGCAACTTGGTTCCTTTTCCCAATTTGATACATTTATTCGACCAGATATAAAATATGACTTAAAAAGAGTTACACAACTGTGTTACAGCAGAAAAAGTAGGATTCTTTTGAATACACAAGCATTTAAAAGTGGGTGGGGTAATTTCACATGCATTTTCAATATAAATACATAATATTCATTTAAACTTTCAAGTACATTTGATTGTTATTTTTAGTTAAATTTAATGCATATTATGTTGCATTTTAACAGATACATATTATTTCTGATTTACAAAATCAAGGATGGTTTCAAAATGGCTGCCAAAATCACAAAATTGGTTGAATGTATGTGTAAATCATATCAAGTTTGAGGGTAGGTAAAATAAATGTATTTCAGTTATAGACACTTGTGAGTAAAAATATAATGTAAAATATAAAGTTGATTTGATTTCGATCGCCTTATATATAACTTGGTATCTAATATTAATGCACCAGCTGATTAGCTTTTGCAAGTGGGTGGGGTAAGTCACAGTGCAATTGAACTTTTCTGAACAATTTGTTATTTCCATTTTCAGATTGTGCATTTCAGCACAGATAAGCTTTATTCTTTTTCACCTTTCTAAGAGAGAAAGTTTAACACATCAAAACAGCTCTAATAACAAAGTATCAATAGCTTCAACATTTTTATCATTTATTCAGATGAAAGTATTGTAACTCTTTTCATATAAATATGAATTTTGTCTGAAAACCATCTTCCATAAGTGTTAAACAATGATGTGCTGTTACACAGGCAGCAGATTTCTTTAAATTGAAGAAAGAACACTGCATTATTCTTTTCAAAACAATGCACACGAAAGCTTTGAAAATGTTATTATTTTAGGACCTAAGTCTGAAATAAAACTCAAATATACAAGTCACAGGTGTTTTCCATTTCCATATTAAAATTTAAAACCATATGTGCACTTTCGTTTGTTGCCTCTTGTGTAAAGACATGCATACAGATTTATTTACATCAGTCAAATTTAGGTATTGCTATGTGTTACATTATCAACTTGTAAAACTCATCCCATAATCATAAAGTATGTTACAAATAACCCACAAAAGCAGCAATTGCTACTAACAGCAAAACTAATTCAGAGAGTTTAAAATCTGCAACTCCATATGTATTTATGTACTGTAAAGTACTTATTCATTTCATTCTTTTATTTCTGTTAAACTTAACAGAATAAAATATATTGAAAGGCAATCTGCAATGTCTTCTTTTTACATATGCCATACAAGGATGAAAAATTACCACACCCTGTAAGACAATAAACAGACAACAAGATCTTTAGCGTGGCAGTCAACAAATTTGCATCTATCCTATGGATTGGTTTATACCTTGTAAAGTGAGTATGTATAGATTTTCAATCAGGTTTAAGGAAAGTTTGTCAGCACCAAGACTAGTGTAATAATGAACCAAAAGACCCAAAACACTGGCTTTCTTGAGTGTAAGAGAAGATGCATATGCAAATGTAGTATTATTCTACCATCAGCTTCGTTCTGACTGGACTCTATTTCATCAACAAAAGATATTTTTCCCCTCGCAAGAAGATGATGGCAATTTTCAGTGAGATATATTGTATAAAGCTTTCTCAGCCTTTACTATTGGCCAAGACTCTCTTCCAGTCTGGTAATAGCATGTTCATTTAAATAGCAACAGGGGCAGTGGAGGTACTGTTACAAGGTCTCTGGCGTGTCTGGACTATTTGTAAAATATTTGTTAAAGATAACATGATTTTGTGTGCTTTACACACTGTTTTAAAGAATTTCATTCCAAAATGCAAGAGCCATAATTATGTTTGTTCATTCGAAAGTTGCAGGATCTGAATAACTGCCATAAGATCATGCACAACAGTCAGGGTCAGACATACATAGAAGAACCAAATCAGGATTAAGAAGTTTCCAATTTTACGCAAAAGTCAGAGTTTTTGGTTTCATCATATCTCCAGTATCTGAAAACAAACTTAGTGGAACCGGTGCATTTTAAAAGGAGAATACATGTTCAAGAGTAACCTATTTGAATGCATTAATAGCCAATAATCTCAAGTACATATCTTCACCATTAAAACTGACCACCTTTATATTTACATCAACAGCACTTTTGACTGTGTTCCGTTTTGCCCTTGGTAGCGTGTCAAACTGTTAAAGGCTTGTTGCTTTCAAAACAGAACCATCAGTCACTCCTGTACAAACTATCTACTTCCTGCGATATTTCAATTCCAGTTGTAAAGTTAATCCATTTTATTGGAGGACTAGAAATAGAAAAGGGGTCTACAAAATGCCCATCAAACATCTTAAGCATTGTTTGTGTTTTGAGAAAAGGCGTATCAGTTTGATGTTTGTTGTACAAATAACTGGGACCACTATCAGAACCACAAGCTGCCAAAGGTCGAGACAGAAACCAGCATACTTAAGCACTGCCATTATGTGTGATACCATTTACTTTGTAGTTTTGCAGTCAGTCCAAACATCATTAAGTGAACCCTTTGTCAATTTAATACCTTTTCTCAAAGGCATGTACTTACTACTAGCTCATCGGGGAGTCGATTCATTTGAAGGCTAGGTATGACATGATTTGCAGCAAACAGGAAAGGTAAAAAAAGCTTTGCCTTTGAAAATTTGTGAACATCCCACAAACCAAGCGTTGATGAAGCAAAGTAAATTTTGAGAGGAAGAGAGACCTCCACAAAATAGTCGCCCGATACTCTAAACAAGTCATCCTACTGACCTAAGTTCATCAATAAAAGGGACAATCGAATATTCAATTTGTTCTACCTTTCCTAGCACAACTTCCTGCTGAACATCAGAGGTGATATTCAAAGCTTTGAATTTCTATAATATACGATAATAAGTAAGAAGGCAAAGATTTGAATTTGCATCAGCATATTTTCTTAACTGACGAAAGAACCTGCGATTTAGTATCTCATTAATATATCAGATACTTAGTAACTTTTTCTTCCAATGTTACCTTTTCTTCGCGATTAATTTGTATATAATTATCTGTTTTTACATTGTTTATAGGTTGGACATTTGAATTTTCCCGCTACTAAACTAGAACATGTGATGTGGCTAACTGTTATTCATCAATTTTGTCCTATCTACGTTTCTATTGATTTCCACATTTTGTTAAAGCAGCAGGATAAAACAACTTTGTGATGAAACAGCATGAGACTTTCGTCTATTCAGCAATTATTTGTGTCCCAAGGTTATAATGGCATTTGCTTGCCAGAACCCGACCGTGGTGCTAAAAACCCGTATATTTCAGTAAAATGACATTTTAGGTCAAAGGAATAATGATGTATTTTTCAAAATAAATATGCAAATAATCTAGTAAAGAATATATCAATATAAAAAAAAAAACACTACAAGTGCCTGGTACACTGAAGTTTGACTATATTTTAGTCTAAGTGGCGGCCATTTTGGCGGCCATCTTTGATTTAATAAATGATCTCCAAACTTACAATAGCTAAAAATTACATATAAGCTGATATATTTTCATTTGAAATACAAAATACTTTAACGTAAAGCTCATAAAATGTTTAAAAAAAACTATGTATATTTAGAGCGAAAATTACCCCACCCACTTTTAAATGCTTGTGCACTCAAAAAAAAAATCTGTTTTTCTGCTGTAATGTAAATATTTCCATTAGCCATGAGTTATTTTTTATTTCTTGTCACATAAATATATCAAACTGGCAAAAAATTGAACTTCTGTTAAAAAATACCTGTCCAAACCATAAAATTGTCCACTCTTACGGCTAAAATCGTCAATATTTTCATAGATTTCGCTAAAATTAATTAAAAAACATCATACAATCATATAATAAGTATGTATTTATATATTTCTATGTAGTAAACCTAGCCGAAATGTTTTTTTTTTAAAGTTTGACCAACAGTACTACAAAAAATGCATTTTTTTATATTTGGCGGCCATTTTGGCGGCCATCTTGGATTTAATAAATGATCTCCAAACTTGCAATAGCTAAATAATACATATAAGCTGTTAATTATTCATTTGAAATACAAAATACTTGAAGGTAAAGCTCATTAAATGTTTTAAAAACTATGTATATTTAGATCGAAAATACATGTGAAATTACCCCACCCACTTTTAAATGCTTGTGCACTAAAAAATATCTGTTTTTCTGCTGTAATGTTACTATTTCCATTAGCCATGAGTCATGTTTTACTTGTTGTCACATAAGTATATCAATTTTGGTAAAATATTTGTACTTCTGTTAAAAATGCCTGTCCAAACCATAAAATTGTCCACTCTTACGGCTAAAATCGTCAGTATTTTCATAGATTTCGCTAAAATTAATGAAAAAACATCATAAAATCATATAATAAGTATGAATTTATACATTTCTATGTTTTAAACCTAGCAACAATCGTTTTAAAAAACATTTGGACCAACAGTACTACAAAAACTGCATTTTTATTTTTGGCGGCCATCTTGGACGCCATCTTGGATTTCTCAGAACGCCACCATTTATGCCAATTTATGCCGGTGGTTTCATAAACTACAAACTCTGACAAACATTTTGGTATATAACATTGCTTGTTGCAATGACTGTCCCACCTACCCATATTTTTAATGGACTTTTCTGCTCAAAGTCACCCTACCAATTCGGAGAATATGGAGAGCTATTACAGTCATTTGTGCGTCGGCGTCGGCGTTGCAGCTTTGGTTAAAGTTTTGCCTGCTAAGTACAATCATGCACATATCTCAGTAACCACTTATGATATTGACTTGAAAGTTTGTTCATGTCTTACGGGGTGTCATACAATCAAGTCAGATAACTCTTGTATAAATTTAGTACAATTTATGGCCCTTGTTTGACTTTGAAAATTTGGTTAAAGTTTTGCCTGCTATGTACAAAATTTGGTTAAAGTTTGGCCTGCTAGGTACTATCTTGCACATATCTCAGTAACCACTGATGCTATTGACTTGAAACTTTTTTAATGTCTTGAGGAGTGTCACACAGTCAAGTCAGATTACTCTTGTATAAATTTGATACAAATTATGGCCCCTGTTTGACTTTGAAAATTTGGTTAAAGTTTTGCCTGCTAGGTACTATCATGCACATATCTCAGTAACCACCGATGATATTGAATTGAAACTTTGTAAATGTCTTTAGGGGTGTCAAACAGTCAAGTCAGATAACTCTTGTATAAATTCGATACAAATTATGGCCCTTGTTTGACTTTAAGAATTTGGTTAAAGTTTTGTTTTGCCTGCTAGGTACTATCATGCACATATCTCAGTAACCACTTATGATATTGACTTGAACTTTGTTAATGTCTTAAGGGGTGTCACACAGTCAAGTAAGATAACTCTTGTATGAATTTAGTACAAATTATGGCCCTTGTTTGACTTTGAAAATTTGGTTAAAATTTTGCCTGCTAGGTAGTATTATGCACATATCTCAGTAACCACTTATGATATTGACTTGAAACTTTGTTAATGTCTTTAGGGGCGTCACATTGTCAAGTCAGATAACTCTTGTATAAATTAAGTAGAAATTATGGCCCTTGTTTGACTTTGAAAATTTGGTTAAAGTTTGGCATGCAAGGTACTATCATGCACATATCTCAGTAACCACTTATGATATTGACTTGAACTTTGTTAATGTCTTAAAGGGTGTCACACAGTCAAGTCAGATAACTCTTGTATAAATTTAGTACAGTTAATGGCCCTTGTTTGACTTTGAAAATTTGGTTAAAGTTTTGCCTGCTAGGTACTATCATGCACATATCTCAGTAACCACTGATGATATTGAATTGAAACTTTGTAAATGTCTTTAGGGGTGTCACACAGTCAAGTCAGATAACTCTTGTATAAATTCGATACAAATTATGGCCCTTGTTTGACTTTAAAAATTTGGTTAAAGTTTTGCCTGCTAGGTACTATCATGCACATATCTCAGTAACCACTTATGATATTGACTTGAACTTTGTTAATGTCTTAAGGGGTGTCACACAGTCAAGTCAGATAACTCTTGTATAAATTTAGTACAAATTATGGCCCTTGTTTGACTTTGAAAATTTGGTTAAAATTTTGCCTGCTAGGTAGTTTTATGCACATATCTCAGTAACCACTTATGATATTGGCTTGAAACTTTGTTAATGCCTTTAGGGGCGTCACACAGTCAAGTCAGATAACTCTTGTATAAATTAAGTAGAAATTATGGCCCTTTTTTGACTTTGAAAATTTGGTTAACGTTTTGCATGCAAGGTAATATCATGCACATATCTCAGTAACCACTTATGATATTGAGTTGAACTTTGTTAATGTCTTAAAGGGTGTCACACAGTCAAGTCAGATAACTCTTGTATAAATTTAGTACAGTTAATGGCCCTTGTTTGACTTTGAAAATTTGGTTAAAATTTTGCCTGCTAGGTAGTATTATGCACATATCTCAGTAACCACTTATGATATGGTGTTGAACTTTGTTAATGTCTTAAAGGGTGTCACACAGTCAAGTCAGATAACTCTTGTATAAATTTAGTACAGGTAATGGTCCTTGTTTGACATTGAAAATTAGGTTAAAATTGTGCCTGCTAGGTACTATCATGCACATATCTCAGTAACCACTTATGATATTCAGTTGAACTTTGTTAATGTCTTAAAGGGTGTCACACAGTCAAGTCAGATTACTTTTGTATAAATTTGGTGCAAATTATGACCCTTGCTTGACTTTGAAAATTTAGTAAAAGTTTTGCCTGCTAGGTACTATCATGCACATATCTCAATACCCACTTATGATATTGACTTGAAACTTTGTTCATGTCTTTAAGGGTGTCACACAGTCAAGACAGATAACTCTTGTTTAAATTTAGTGCAAATTATGGCTCTTGTTTGACTTTAAAGTTTGGTAAAGTTTTGCATGCAAGGTAATATCATGCACATATCTCCGTAACCACTTGTGGTAGTTATATCAAACTTAGCAATAGTGTTCATGTGTACATTCTGTATCAAACAATTACTTTTCCAAAAAA